>JAVJIF010011596.1:0-171576 GCA_038442645.1 Agave tequilana
GGGACGGTAAGTTTTTCTCTAATAAAAAAAAATTAATTATTAACTAATTCTTTTAATTCTTTTCTGTTTGCAGGTTTGGAGAACAGAAAACAAGCAGCAGAAGTGGACATATAGCAACTCTATGCCTCTGCCCTCGAAGGCAGAGCAGCAGAGCCTGCTACTTTGCCGCAGAACGCGGCAATTGCCGCGGATCCGGCGGCAGTAGCAGTGAATTACTGACTCAGTTTTCTGCAGGTTGCTGAAATTTGCAAATACTGTTTACTGCTTGTTGATTTGTTCTGTGATAAACCTGTATACTGCTAATTAAATCAACAGTAAAAAAAAAATTGTTGTTAATGATAAAATTGATTAGACGTTTGCATATTAGGCACGTGTCTTTTCTTTTCATTACTTTATCTCTACTGTTGAAGAGTGCTGGAGCAAGGTACGTACGCATTGCATGTAGAGTAGACTCATCTCTTGGTTGATTTTCTACTTTGAGTGAATCTTATCTACTTATCTTGTACACTTGCACTAATTCATCTTAAGGGCATAACCCATTAACAAGATAAGGTGGGGATTTCATCACCCTTCCTTAGCCCAAAAATCATATCCCGAGCACTCACTAACCCAAGCCTAACTAAAACTGAGTAGACTTGGCCCTAGAGACATCTCAGACTCAATTAGGAGATTATCCTAAGGGGGAACAGTGCTGGAAGTTGACTCTTTCCAAATCAGTGTCTAGGAAAGGGATTGAGGGCCGAAAGCCCGAAGATTGGTGGTTATTTAATTAAGGAACGTCTTTGACGGAAAACCTCCCACCACTCTTGCCCTGACCTGGCTGATTAACTTGTGGTCAATTCTGCACCCTACCTCCCGTGGACAGTCTAACCAGTTAGGAGTCGTCTAGGTCATAGGTCTACTACCTAACTTAGTTAGAATTTTTCTTTTTTGTTTGTTTATTTGTTTGTTTTCTTTTTTTTTTTTGTGTTGGTGTGATATGACATATAATAATAATTCCAATTTAATCCATATTACACACCTAACTATTATTCGGATATTACCAACCGGCATATCATAATTTGATCAACATAATGTGCCGGAATGGTCTTATCCGAATGACTATAACCCACACCCTCCATCTATGACTATAATTTCCATATAATTTCAACTCGTCACAGAGTTCATGGGGTTTCGATTCTCCCGAATCTAATTTTCAACCGACTTGTCCTTCATCTCCACCTTGTCCACAATATTCCCAAAAGTCATACTCTGATCCCCCCATTCAGAATAGATTACCATCTATCGGCGAAATGATGAGTATGCATGAGTCCAAGCAAAAATTACCATCAATCGCAGACATGATAATGCGTGAGTCCACCAACTCACAACTTCATCACGATTACACTTCATCTTTTCAAGTCCAATCACAGCATGATGCACCTATCGACTATGAAAGGATGCTTGCCGCCATGACTCAGGCTAGATAGCCCGTGATCGTGAAATAGATCTGATGGTTCAATCTTTACGTTCTCACCGTTCGGCCATTTCTGCTTTTGCTGACCACTCTCTTAGAGCCGACGAACCAAGTTGCTTTGGACAACAAGATTCTAATTCAGTACCATCATGTGAACTTGCCGAAACTCCAATTCTTGATAATTTGGCAAGTTTTTCCTTTCCTGAAATAGAACTTGAGCATGAATATGATCATGATCTCCCACTTGATGATTCAATTTTACTCCTGATTCAATAATGACTTCGGTGTCTCCACCTGATTTCACTTTTCCCGAGTCACAACATTGGATCCTGTTCCATTCATCATGAAATTGAATCACCCTTTTTGATGATCATATGAACTTGACCAATTTTGCAATTTTGAAAATCCCATAGATAAATTGGCAAGTTCTTTTTATTACATTGAACCCAATGAGATATGTGACCTAGATTCTTATGATCAAGTTCAAATTCTGAATCATTATTGACTCCTGTTTTGTTACCCGACTTAGGTAATATTTTAGAGTCAGTTTTGATTCCCACACCTATCATTCCTGAACTTGAATCACCACCATTGAGTCACATTCCATTGTGGGAAGATGTTGTGACTTGAGCTTAAACTTATTGATTTGGACCCACTTCCTGAACTTAGCCCGACTCCTGAGCCCTTACTTGATTTGAACTTCTTCCTGAGAGTCGGTATTCGTTCCCGCACCTATAATGTCCAAGTCAATAATTCCATCTTTCCATACTCCATTTTGGGACAAGGAGGTTGACACATTAACTCTGAAATTTATTATGCAATTTGGAAATTTGATGGGTGGAAATTCTAAAATTGATTATACATATATTTTAGTGGGTTATGTAAGGAAAGTTTCTGGTGGGTTCCACCAAATTATTTGTTATCTTGATTGGGCCGCATTTCGTGGACCAATTAGACCACCTCCGGAACCACCACCCTAAGGTAACTTCCGCCTTCCCCTTGTTCTGTTTCATGCATATATGCATTCATTCATACATGAGGACAATGCATGAGATAGTGTGGGGGTGGGGCTTTACTAACATACTAACATAAGTAGACACTAACAAAATTTGCTAATAAAAAAATTTTAAAAAAAAATTGTTATAAAAAGGACAGTATTTTGACTTATTTTTTTGAAAGAAACCTAAGTTAGTTTTAAGGATTAGGAAAATCATGATTAGGATTTCTAAAACTTGGTCAAAATAAATAAATGTTTAAATTTAGGTATAGGAGGAGAAATTTGAATAATTAGTTAGTCTTAATTTTTACCTTAATGAAATGTGCATTCCTAGTACATATCTAGGATTCTAAGACAAAGACCTTGTGCCTCATAAAAAAAAAGAAAAAAAGAAAAAAAAAAATCACCAATTAAGCTGATACATGTGCCTCAAGAAGCATAAGTATTCACGCCTAAAGGTGAGTAAATAAAAAAATAAAATAAAGTCCTTAGTTTTGGACCTAGTTCATTCGAATTTGATCCGCGGGGTGTTTTCTCACCTGGTGCCCTAAAGCCAACCGGTTTGGGAGTCATCGACTTTAAATTCGCTACATGGGTGGATTAGAAAGCCTAATAAAACTAAGAATATGAGATATGTATTAACACATCTAAGAGTCAATTAGTTAGGTATGAGGGCCTCAAGAAGCCTGATGCTTACACGAAAGAAATTAGATGAGTTATACATATTAAAAAAAAAAAGAGGAAGAGAAAAAATTAAGAGGCATGAGAGTCCAAGTTAAGGAATTCCTAGCCAAGTTACAAGGATGCATATGATTTTTGGTAACGAAAAAGACTATATTAGAAGTTCAATTTTGATCCTTACCTAAAATGAAAACAATTTACTTTATAAAGACTAGTCTAAGAATGAATAAAAATGAGGATCCTAAAACTTATAGACTACTTAATCTCTTCAATAATAATTCAAATATTTTCCTTTTTATGGATTTTGTGGGTGTAATCCGCTGAAAACCCTCACGAGACAACACTCTCGTCCTCTAGGGTAACCTAGGGGTTTAACGGCTTGTTGCACACGCTAAGTGCAACCGTGATTCCTACGAAAGTGAGTTAGGTTAGATTAATTTTTCTTTTTCTTTTTCTTTTTCTTTGTTTTTACTCGAGGACGAGCAAAAGATAAGTGTGGGGGGTGTGATTGGTAGTCAAAAGTGCATTTTGATCATAACATTTACCATCAATTTTCATATTAATTCATTTAATTCTACACAATTATTAATATTTTTTATTTATTGTGTGCAGGCCTCGAATTATTATTTTAATAATAAATAAAGCTTAATGAAGCCCAAAGCCCATATTTGAAGCCCAGGTGTAAAAGCGCAAATATCAATTATCAAAGTGCAAATACACAGGGCTAAAGTTGCAATTGTTAAAGATGAGGGAAGGATAGAATTCTACCCAACCCTAAACACTTGCAGGATGAGGATAAAAGCCCAAGATAAGAAGGAAATTCGTGGATAGAAGATTTGGGATATTTGAGATCAAGGTAACTTGATTACTAAGTTATCTCGAAAATCTCCAAAATAAAGAGCCAGGATGCAGCTTCCAGAAGCAGGCGCCCAAATGGATGGACCAGAAGAAGCCACGCGCCAAAGCGCGTGGCCAGATTCCACAGAAATGCCGCAAAATTGCGGCAAAGACCAGGTTTTTGCGGCATTTTGGATGAAGCAGACTACCAGATTTCGTGGGCGCTTTATCCAGGACTCTTCTCCCTTCTGAAGCTATAAATACCCCCTGCAGTGCAACGTACAGAGTCGTCCAGCGTCCAGCAAGGGCCAAAAGCTAGGGTTTAGGTTTTTTCTTCTTTCTTCTAGGTTAGATTTTCTTTCCTCCTTTGTAATTTTTATTTATTCTTGTAAAAACTGAGAGGAGATGATGTACTCATGGAGGAAGGGATCTACTTGTACTGATGGTGACAGTCGGTGTAAGTTTTATTTTTCCACCATGTTTAATAATCGAATCGAGGTTTGTTTTTTTCTTGTATTATTTTATGTTCTTTTATTTTTTTATTAATCTTGTGTATCTCAGTATCTATTTGCTTTCTTCTATTTTTCTCTCTAATGTCTTGCCCACCATGAGATCCAACTGCTTCGAGAATACCTAGCCGAAAAAGGAACCTTGATGGCCTATGGCGATGAACAGGTCTTCATAGTTGTCTTTTATTTCATAGTTAAGAAGGCGGACGATCCTATACGCCATGCTTGTACCCTTCTAAGAAAAGGTAAATCATCGCAATGGTTCAAACGGTAAGCAGACTGAAGAGGTAATCTTTCTTTCTTTCTTTCTTTCTTTAGTGTAGATCTCTATTCCATCTATCTCAAATTCTTTTCTCCCACTTCATTGTAAATACAACTCTAATAATAAATAAATAATTTTTAGAGTAAAACTTACAAACGCTTCCATCGCTAGTCCCTCCCTGAGGATCACGACCCGCATACCCTGCTACCGCGGATTAGAATTGAGAACTTGCACATCTATTCTTAAAACTAAAATACTATATTTGTGTGCAGGAAATTTCAGTCAACAGTAGCAATACCCTATATTATGAACATCCTTCTTCCTCAGAAGCTATATTGCCAGAACCACTGAGACACCAATTCCAATGGTCCGGTGATGAAGAAGAAGCCAGCGGCTACGCTTCCTCCGCCACCATCAGTTCTGTGCAGGCAGGGTTCGTATAAGCCAACATGGCTGATAACAACATGATGATGATTTTCATCATCGCATGGAGGCACAGGAGCAGACTTCCAAGGCCCAACAAGAAGCCTTGGATAACATCCAGCAAATATTGGCTCAGCTCCTGACAAACTGGAACAATAATAACACAACCAGTAGTAATCACGAAAATGAGGAGAACAACAACAATGAACCTCCCAAGACCGATCATTCAAAGGAGGGCTCTTCAATCGATGCTGAAGTGATCAAAGCCATCCAAGCTCAGATCGCATCCCTAGCCCGAAGGGATGAACTGAAGAAAGTAGGGATAGTCCGTCCTTACCCCTTGGAATAGAATTCAGTCCCATATCTGTCAAAGTTCAAGCCACTAACGCTGCACTTGTATGATGGCAAAGCTCACCAAATCAGCACATTTACTACTTCTGATCGCAAACCGGTAATGTTGTAGGTAATGATGCTATTATGGCTAGAGTGTTCATTAGCACCCTGAAGGGGTAGCCTTTGGTTGGTTCAAGAGTCTCCCCGCGGACTCCATCAATTCCTGACTTGACTTGAAACCCGATTCCTCTCCCGATTGTACGAGGATGGTACCGAAGGACCATAGACACACACTCTCTTTCGGCAGTCCAAAAAGAGGAGAATCAGTACGGGATTACATAGAGAGGTTATGCAACCTTTCGCTTATGTGCCATACAGCATGCCTTTGCCTATGTTGCTTCAGACGTGTTGGCACAACTTCCTCGACAAGTGAAAGTTCACATGGGAGTTGTCAAATCCCACACTTGGAAGGAGCTTGTTGAACAAGCCGAGATAGCTGAGAAATCAGCTAAAAAGTTTGAACCCCCAAAAGCAGGTAGGGAATCAACGGCAAAAGCTATGACACAGCTGAATCTTCTGATACATCAGCATTGGAAGTATATGGAGGAACTCGATCGAAGAAGGGTAACTCCAACAGAACTTCAGAGTATCAAAGACAATACTCCTTCAAAGATGAACATGTGGCGATACTTTTCCACTTCCTCAACAAAGCCAACAAGCTCATATTGCCAGAGGTTAGATGCCCAGACGAAGTGGGACGAACGAGCAATCTCAACTATTATCTTTTCCAAAGGATGGTTCATCATCCTACTTGCAGGTGCAATATCTTTAAGGACAAAATCCAAGTGCTGATTGAAGCGAGTGTTTTGACTCTGAAGTCGGAACATAAAAAGGCCACTGCCTAACTCCTATCCTGAAAGGGAGTATGGACGTAGTCAACTTTACTTTCAAAAGCTATGGGTCTTATCCCATCAACGGCTAAAGCAATGGGACTCAAGAGTCCAAAGCTAAAGGAAAGTGTTACAATATCTCTCGCAGCAGATGACACCGCACCAGCAACTTTTCTAAGCAACTCTGACGAGGAGACAACCATCTCAGCCGCTATTTAATAGCCGAGAGGCACTACGCCTGACAAATAATACTTGTGATAGTACAAACATACCCCGAAGAGACACAATAGCCAACGACGTCGGAAAAAGCAAAGGGGGTTGGAACATGTCATTCCACCAACCAAATGGGGATAACCTTTCATAATAGAGGCAGTCTATTTGAGTGGAGCTTATCGCCTAGCGAATCCAAATGGTGACACGCTCCAAATGCCAATCAACGGCAAGTGCTATCCATGATCACGTTAACACTATACCTTTGATCAAAGAAGTATTATACATGATCATGTTAACATTACACCTCTGATCATTAAGTCACTCGTCTAACTGTTTCATCTCCTTAAGGAGTCTCTTTCCACAGGAGGAATCAATTTCAATCATCTCTGTATTCTTCTTTCGGCAAATCAATTCGGCTTCACGACAATCTTGAATAAGCCGAATTCATTAAGAAGGTTCGTGATGCATCCTTGCAGGACCTTTCTAAGGTTTTCACATTCATGCTCAGATTTGATGATCAACTGTGACTAAAATCTTGATTATGACAAAAAAAAGTGAAACTCCACGAGGAATCTTGACTTACTCGATATATTCCCTTTGAAGTTTGTACTCCATATCTAGACACGAAGATCAGCTGAGAATCAGAGTCTTGATGAACAAAAGGTGAAGCTTCGCGAGGAATGTCGATCTACCCGACAATTCCCTATTAAGTTTAGACTTAACTCTTTAATATCCAGCGAGATTTTAGAGGTCACCAGTGGAATACAGAAATGTTCACTTCATGTGACATGATATGAATCCTTCGGTGAATAAGGCTAGAGGAATATATTGACTTCTAAGCCCAATATAAATCCTCAATAACTCATCATGCTGAGGGAAATAGCATGGCTAGCCCAACTCAAACGGTAGTCGGTAAAGCCATAGCAAACCCGTTGATAGCTGAGGATTTGTTAAAAATCTTAAGGGACCTGATCTCACTTTTCCCACCAAAGTCCCCTATCAATTCCCGTCTATGGAATAATAGGACCACAAAAGGCTGTATTCATTTTCCTAATGAAATGAATCACAGATCAGAACTGTCATGCTTAAAGCTCACGCCTCTGACAGTAAAACTTTTTCCAGGGGATCTTACTAATATCCCCAGCAGATAAAACTCCACTTATCATTCTCTTCAATAGAATGACAGGTTCACTCAAATTGCTGTTATATTCAAACACCTCTAATAGTAAATGAATCCTTGTCAAGTTAACATCATACCTCTGACAAGTTGATTTACAAATCTCCAAGCGGAGAAGCTGTCACGATCACTTCTGACAAAATCTCCTTCTAATCCCTATCAAGAGATTTGGTTGTTACGTTAATGATTACCCCTGACAACCTTTTAGGAAATAATCCTTTACCTACCGAATCCCCACGAAGTTCTTTTTGTCACGTTAATGATTACCTCTGACATATAATCTCTTATAGGATTCATTTTCTAACTCCCTAGTGAGTTTCTGGTAGACTCCCCTCGAAGTTTATTATTTTCCTTTTCAGTCCTCAGTGGACTTCTAGGTTGTCACATTAATAATATACCCCTGACAATTTCTTCCAAATAACATCCCGAAGGAGATACCAATTTTCCCACAGAGTTTATGATCAAGTCTTATTTTCTCTAGTGGAATTCTTTCTTTTTACTGTCATGTCCAGCTTGTCACCCCTAAACGATAGAAATTCTGAGCTTGGTGGCTTCTCAATTGGTTATATTCAATTACCTCTGAACATATAGATAGCCAAGTATCATCTTCCAGTTCAGTAGGGACTACTCCTTACCGTTATGTCCAGTTCGCCACCTCTGAACGACAGGGCTTTGAGTCTAGTAACTCTTAATCAGTTATGTCCATATTACCTCTGAACCGATGGATGCCTAGATCTCCCCCCTTTATGGTACTCAAATTGTTATGTCCAGTTTAACACCTCTGAACAGACGAGTCCATAACCTTATTCTCCTTTCCCCCGTCAGAGCCGGGAGTTTTTGCTGTTAAGTTAATACGACAACATCTGAACAGAGAATTGCGAGTCTGGTGTCTCTTAGTTGGTCATGTCCATATTATATCTGAATCGACGGGTCACCAGATCCAATTCACCTTTGCAGTCCTTAGTAGGCTAGCTGCTAAGTTAATGCAACTACCTCTAGCAGCGGATTCAGAGTTTAGTGTGTCTTAGTCTATCATATCCAATTTATCACCTTTGAATACACGGGTCCCTAAAACTGGATTCACCTTCATTTGTTATCATGTCCTGTTCGTCTCCTCTGAATGGCAAAATTTTGAGCTTGGTCGCTTCTCAATCGGTCATATCCAGTCAGTCACCTCTGAACCAACAGATAGCCAAGTCTCCGCTTTTCGTTTACTGTTATATTCAGTTCGTCACCTCTGAACAGTAAACACTCCAAGTTTGATAAATTCTTGTTCAGCTCTGAAGGATAAGTATCCAATCTCACCCTTTTTTGTCATTATGTCCAGTTCGTTACCTCTGAACAATAAGATTTCGTGTCTGGTGATTCCTAATCAGTTATGTCGAGTTCGTCACCTCTGAACCGACGGATACCCAGATCTAACTTTCCAGTTCGGTAGGGACTCTTCTCGCTGTTATGTCCAGTTTATTACCTCTGAATAGCGAATCCTCTTTCTAGCGATTCCTAACATGTTGTGTCCACATTACCTCTGAACAGACGGATTTCTAGATCTGCTCTCTTTTGTCCCCAATGAACTCTCAAACTCAGACTGATTTATCATGTTCCTAACCTCTGAATAATTTTCAGTCACAGTTCTAATTCCTGTAGGGAATTCTACTTAGTGAATGCTCACTCTTATGAACACTCGAGGCAATTCAAAGTATTTCAAAATCTGAATCATCCCATTGCAGATTCACGAAAACTTTGAAGGAGAATTTGTTGACACCCTAAAAAGACAAACTCTCAGACATCTCTTCAACTTGTCTGAACGATGTCTAAGTTGTCGACATTTACAAAAGACAAGTCGCAGACAAGCTGACGACCAGTTTTTACCCATTCCTGAGGGACAAATCAGCGACTTGGACTCTACTGACCCAGTGAAGCAGACAGTAAGCCAAGATTGCCTTTGAAGAGACCTAAGCAGGCCTAAGATGCTAAGTTAGCTCAACACTTAGCCCCACATGAGCCCAAGGGGATAGCCTCGCCTGAGAGGCTAAGTTTGTCTAGTTTCGCCTCGAAGCTCTTCATAGCTCCATAGAGAGCTAATTTACAGCTTCGTCTGAAACTAATTCTAGCTTCGCCTGAAGCTTTCTTGATAGCTTCGCATGAAGCGAAAGCGAAGCTCTTCATAGCTCTACAGAGAGCTAACTTACAGCTTCTCCTGAAACTAATTCTAGCTTTGCTCGAGGCTAATTATAGCTTCGCCTGAAGCTCTACACAGCTACGCAAAAGGTCAACTCCTATCTTCGCCTGAAGCTTAGCATAGTTCTACTAAGAGCTTGCTTCTACCTTTACCTGAAGCTTGGCACAACTCCGCTGAAGAGCTAAAATGCTTAGCTTCGGCTCCAACTGCCTAGCTTTAGGCTAGCTTCGCCTCACTAGCTAGCCTTGCATGAGGAGGCTAGCCTCGTCTCCAACTGTAAAGCCTTGCATGAGGAGGCTAGCGTCGCCTCCACTGGCTAGCCTTGCATGAGGAGGCTGAGGAGGCTAGCCTCGCCTCCACTGGCTAGCCTCGCCTGAGGAGAGTAACCGCCCCCCTAAGTTAGTAGGGGAGTTAATGGTAGTTACACCCATGATTCCTCATTAAGGGGAGATAATCAAGGGAATCATAACTTTCTTTTGAGCCTATAAATAGCCACTAGGCTCAGGGTCTTAAAAAGATTCAAATCCAAGAAGCTTTTTGAAGAGCATAAACTTTTTTGGTGGCTTTAAAGCTTAAACCAACAAGAGATCTATTCTCTCGCTTCCAAGAATTCGGAGAATCACTTCTCTAATCCTACAAGGATAAATTCAGGGTGCTATTATTCTAAGATCATCCTTTCTCAAGAAATCTCCGGAATCAGGCGAGAAGAAATTCCCAGACAATAGCAATCGAAGATCGATCGCTCGCATCATCAACGGAACAAAAGTAGTCGCGCGTTGATCAAACTCCCACCAACACAATTTTCCAAAAATCTCAAAGGAGATCTACTTGTAATTTTTTTAATTACTTGTAATTTTTTAAATTACTTGTAATTTCGCTCCTCAATTCTTTTTGTAAGTTTTCCCTTTATTGAATTTCCAATAGAAAATAATCATATACAACATTTCTAATCTTGACCACAATTTCGTAGCTATTTATTCATCCATCATGTTGTATATAAGCTCGTCTGCGAGACATAATCAGATCTTGCTTCCCGCTTTTAATTTCATCTCCTCCTAATTCTCATATGATGTATTTGCAGGTTTTGCTAACTTTTCCTTTAAGGTCTTGTGAAGACCATGTTGCATCAACAATTCTTTCACCCTTTTTTGCCATAAACTAAAGTTTCTTCGCCATTGAATTTCTCGACTTCGAACTTACTTGCAGAATATCTATCTTCGACATATCGACCTTTTCGATAATCTTTACCTTTGGTGTCAATTGTTGCGAAATTGATATGCTCTGATACTAATTGTTGTTACCGGTATCATCGTTTGCGGAATTTGACAATACGTAATACTTGCAAAAGAAAAATTATTGTAAACTAGCAATACTCAGACAAAAGAGTAATAACAATGATAACACGAGAATTTAACATGAATCAGCTCAAGCTTAGCCTATGTCTATTGGGAGAGAACTTGAGAGAGTTTTATTAATAACTTTGTACAGTGGAGATCTAACTTCCTGTTGTTCCCACAAAAACATTCGCCTTCTCCTTGAATCCCTCACGATTATAAGAATATACCTTCTCTATGCATCTTTACCTTCCTCTTATCTTTTTTGGCTTTCTCTAATCTTCTTTTTAAGATGATGTAATACTCTAGGTTACAATATGTATTTATAGAGTTTTATAATTCAAATCCTATTCAAATTCTGAGATGATTTTGACCGTCAGATGCTTGAAGAACTTGGTCAATCTTTGTAGGAGTTGATTTTCTTGATCTAGAAGAATTTTAAACCCTTCAAACTTAGAAATAAATATTCATTGAATAGAAATTGAGTTTTATTCGGAGTCTGCCAGAAAAGAAAGTTAAACGCGCCAGAAAAAGAAAATATGATTCTGACTTTCTGACCTGTCGACAATGGGGATAGTCTGTCGATAGCAACTGCTGCCTGTCGACTGACTAAGCTGCTCTCTGTTTTTTGTTTCTTGTTGTCTGCAGGCCCTGTCAATAATCCACTGGGCGTAGCCGACAGACCTATCAACTACCATCTTTTTCTGAATTTACTTCTTCTTCAAGTTCTTCTTTCTTCGCCACTTCAATTGGATATCCTTGACCATCATCTCCTTCTTGAAAACAAGACAAAATCCTAACAATGAAGCCCTTTAATGATGCCAGAAGCTTAGCCATTGAAAAGGTGTTTAACTTAAAACAATAGAAAGGCAGAAAAAGAAAACTCAAAGATTTGCTATTTCTTCTCTTTCAGATATCTATTTTAAGCTACTAAATTTGATGTTTGTGAAACATTTCCTAAATAATAAAAAAAAGAAAAACAATAATAAATTTGTCAAATCGGGGTGTCTTTTTGATGAATACATGTGGACTAATTTACCGACTAATCAAGTACATCTTTATGTATAGATAAATGTGATTCACTTGGAATGAGCCAACACATGCTCAGCTAGAGCTTTAGTTTCATTAAGAATAATTATAGTTGTTCATATAAATAATAAACGAATGCAATTAACCAGTTGATTGATCACTTGGTCTCATATGTAAAGAGTATTCTTTTCATAACAATAGTAAGTAAATTTAAAAGTGTACAAGCTGACCTGAAATTTAAGCTATGTCTCTTTTCTTTTTTTTTTTTATGCGTGATGCTCACAAGAAATACATGAACCCACAGATTCCTTAAGACAAGGGGACAACTCAAGAGGACCAACTCAAATAACATCTAATAGCTGTGACTAGAATAATATCAAATCTAAACTCCTCTTTGGACCACATTGGATCTTACCAATTGTGATTGCAAATTAATTCATTGGGAACCAAACTATTAAACCCACAAATATAGGTTATGATTCATTTAACCCAAAAGGTTAGTATCATATGTGGAAACATCCAACTGGTGGTGACGCTTGACTCCCAATTAAAAAGATGAGAGTGGGTCATGAGAAGTTTCAAGTTCCAACTACAACTTAAGTTTAAAAAAAAACGTTCAATGTTTATAGTTATGTCCTTCATTTTTTATTTTACTTTTTGATCGTGAACTATTCTTAGCCATACATAATTCAAAAGATTCAAATAGTTAGTAGGAAGTCATTACTACGAAACTCATAAATCCCCATCCCCCACCCCCACCCCCCGTTTATCTGTTCCACTGTATTGCATCATGCACATGGAATGTATAATTGCTTCTTAAATCAAACCAGACGACCGCTGAATTCTTCAAGCAAAATGGCTCAACGATCAGTGATTATGTGTTGTATGGACGAGCATCTTGAGTTGAGTTCACATCTGCAATGGAATTATTTTGAAAATGGACATGATGGATGCTTCATGTGATCGTGGGGAGAGATTAAGCATCTACTCTAGCAAAATTATGTGGAGAATGTGGGGAGAGTCTAAAATCTTGTTGGTAGAGTTTTTAACTCATTGGAGAAGATAGCTTAAAGTTTGAAATTCAATGGCGTGCCCAAGAATTGTAAAAGACCAGAGCACGGCTGAATATAGAGGCCCGGTCGATCAGCCATGCACATAAGTGCACAAAAGAGGAAAGGATGCAGCGATCGACCGCCTGTCAATCGTCCAAAGGGAGCAAGCAGATGATAGCTGGTCGACCGCCCAGTCAACCGTCCAGACTGAAAATTGCAACCTGCACAACTAGCGATTGACCGACCAAAGCACAAATTTGAGCCTGCACAGCTAGCGGTCGACCGCCCAGTCGATCACACGATGGTTCTGACTGATTTTTAATTGGTTTCTGGATTCATTTCTGATCCAAATTCAGATCTGTTGCTTTTCTTTTTCTTTGAGAATTATCTGGCTATATAAAAAAGGGCATTATCTCCATTGATTGTAACCTGAATCGATTGATTAATAAGATCTCTCTCCTTCTACCCCGAGGACATAGGCAATTGCCAAACCTAATTAAATCTGTGTTTCTCGATTTCATTCTCATTTATTTGTTCTTACTGTGTTCGTGATTATTCTGCAGTGTACGCTGGTGTTTACACAAGGGCCTCCGACAAGTCCCTAACGAGCGGTATCGGAGCTTTCCAGGTTTCGTTGGAAAGTTTCGTTCGGGTGAGAAAATCGCTTTGGAAACTGTTCGATGGTTTCATTTGGAGGTAAGGATCCAATCTTTATCTATTTGGATTTGTTTTCACTAATTATTTTCCACATTGTTTTGTTGAATTTGCTAGAGGAGCTGGACGGGATTAGTCAACTCGCGGTGAAAATCATGAATATTCATCAGTCAAAAATTGATGTGGTGAAGTTTGATGACATGAACAATTTTAGAATGTGAAAATGTGAGGTGATGGATGCATTGACGATATCAAACCTTGAAAATACTCTACGTTTTGGAGAGAAATCCGGAGGATAATTCTAAAAATTACTGGGATAAGATGAATAGGACAACGTGTGGCGTCATAAGATCTTGTTTAACATAAGATATCAAGTATTATGTGATGACCGAGACTTCAACAAAGAAGATATAGGAGATCCTAGAGGGCAAATCCTTGACCAGAGAATAGAGAATCACTTGCACCTGAAGAGGTGACTTTATCGCTTCCAATAACAAAGGTATCTCGATCGATGAACATATGAATAACAACATGAAGCTTCTTGCGGATTTAGCTAATATGAATATGGTGATCGAGGACGAGGACAAGAAGTTAATTCTTTTGAGTTCTCTTCTGACGAGGACTACGAGACATTCGTTCTCACCCTAATAAACAATAATCAATCACTTTGGTATAATGAATTTTTTTTTGCTCTTGTAAATCATAAATTGAGAAGGAAGGACAAAGAGTTCTCCAAAAACACATTGACAAAAACATTGACGGTAAGACGTAGGAGTTCTAGTCGAAAGGATAAAAGTGATCGTGGTAGATTAAAGTTCAGAGCCGGTTTCATAGATCTGAAGAAGAACCAGTGTGCCTTCAGTAAAGAGATAGGCACTAGAAGGTTGATTGCCTAAGGATCAGGATAAAAAGACGGAGTCAAAGCCTGAGGCAAATATCGCATAGGTGATCAGTATACATGATGGTGATACTTCGCAGGCAGGTGGATCAGATTTGGACTCATCGGTATTCTCGTTCTCAGTCACTACTCCTATTGTTAGTTACTCAGGTGTATCTGAGTGAATATTGGGTACGGGTGCTACCTATCATATGTGTCCCAATAGGGATTGATTTTCTAGCTTCGAGAAATTAAATGGTTGTTCTGTCATCATAGGCGATGATCTCCGTGCAACATGGAAGGGATACGTACAGTCCTTATCAAGATGTTTGATGGGATGGTGTGGGAACTGAAGGAAGTGAAGTATGTACCTCAATTGAAGAAAAATCTTATCTCTGTTGGTGCCTTGAAAGCATTATTCTAGAGATATCAGATAGAGATGGTGTTCTCAAGATGCTTTGAGGCTCGATGGTTGTGTTTAAGGGCATCCAACATAATAACCTACATTACTTGAACGGTAATATTGTTACAGGGCAAGTGACGACTTATATTAATTTAGATAATGATTGTACCTAACTATGGCACATGAGGCTCGAAATACATGTGAAAAGTCTTTGCAAGCTCTAACAAAGTAAAGTCTGTTTAAAGGTGTTAAGACCTGTAAGTTGAAATTTTGTGAACATAGCGTCATCAATAAGAAGACAGGTGAAATTTAGCATCACGATTCATTGCAATATAGGGATTCTTGATTATATTTACACAGATGTTTGGGGGCTTACCAGGGCAGTATCTATGGAGGTAACCATTATTTTGTGTCCTTTATTGATGATTTCTCTAGGCAATATTGGGTATATATCAGGAGACACAAAGGAAAAATTCTAGAGTTATTTGTGAAATGAAAAAGAAATATGGAGAAGAATACAGGAAGAAAAATTAAAGTACTCTGTTCAGACAATAGTCGTGAGTACACTAGCGATCCTTTTCTACAACTATGCCGCGATGAGGGTATATAAAGGTACTTCACAGTGAGAGAGACACCGCAACAGAGTGGGGTGGCTAAAAGGATGAACATGACTTTACTAGAGAAAGTTTGTTGCATGTTATTCAACGCTGGATTGTCGAAATCTTTTGGGCTGAGGCATTGGCATATACTTTTCATCCCATTAACAGTTTGCCTTCATCTGCGATAAGAGGTAAAACTCTTTTAGAAGTTTGGTCGAGAATAGTTGCTCAAGATTATGACTCGCTTCGGATATTTGGTTGTCCAGCCTATTATCATGTCAAGAAAGACAAATTGGATCCGAGAGTGAGGAAAAGTGTGTTAATGGGTTTCCAAAAATATGTGAAAAGCTACAAAATTTGCAATCCAAAGGATAAGAAGATCATCTTGAGTAGGGATGTCATATTTGACGAGGATTCAATGGTGAAGTCTACAGACTCTCAGCAGGCGGAGAGTGAGAAGACCAACATGATATCACAGAAGGTGTAGAGTGATGCAACTCTACCAACTCCAAATAGATCATTATCATTCGAGATCACCCTTGAGGTGACACAAGGTGATGATCATGTAGCTGATGAGGATGCTGAAGATGATGAGAATCAAGGACAGGATATGGATGATGTCCAATATTCTATTGAAGTAGGAAGAACCCGAAGAAATTCACTTAAGCTCAGTTGGCTCACTACTAACATGATTGTGGCATATGCTCATCCAGTCATTTAGGAGGCAATCTCGTCTACATATAGAAAAGCTGAAATTAGTTCGGACTCCAAGATGTGTAGGATGATGTAAGATATGAACTCTCTTCACAAGAACGATACTTGAGAATTGACATAATTACCCAAGAAAAAAAGGCTATTGGTTGTAAGTGAGTGTTCGCAAAGACATAAGGATCTTTAGATGATGATACTGTTACAAAGTCAAATTGGTAGTTAAAGGCTAGCGCAACAAGAAGGCATTGACTAAAATATGGTATTCTCACTTGTTTTAAAGCACTCGTCGATTCGGATATTGTTAACACTAGTGGCACAGTGCGAGTTGGAGCTTGATCAGCCGATGTGAAGCCCACCTTTCTCCATAGTAATCTTGATGAGGAAATCTTTATGTCTCAGCCTACGAGGTTCAAGAATGTAGGAAAGGAGAATATGATATGTAAGTTGAAAAAATCATTTTATAGGCTAAAACAATCACCAAGGTAGTGGAAGAAGCGTTTCGACAGCTTCATAAGAGACAAGAGGTACACATAAACCATTACAACCCATGTGTTTACTGCAACAAACTACCTGGTGGAGAGTTTACTTATCTACTATTTATGTAGATAATATTCTCATTGCTTCTAGAAGTAGACCCGTGATTAATAAATTGAAGAAAGACTTGTATTTCGAATTTAAGATAAAGGATCTTGGTGAAGCGAAAAAGGTACCAGGCATGGAGATTGAGAGAGACCATAAAAGTGGCAAGGTTTGCTTGACACAGAAGGGGTGTTTGAAAAGGTTGTAATTCCCCGATCTGGCGGATACGAAGATGTTACTGCGACATATATACGAAGGGCGAAAATACCCTCACATATATACGCTAAGTATCAGTGCATGCAGGAATCAAAGTGCGGAAGCACAATGGTAATTTACATTCCAACATAAAAGTATAACTGCACAGTTATCACATAACGTAATACAATATTACAGGAATATTACATCACCAAAGGATACAAAAGTACAATATACAAGGAAATATACATAATCAAAAGTTGAGAAGTGCTCACGAGCAGCAAGAGGAGTCTCAAAAGCCTGATCAAGAGAGGGGCTACAAGGAAAGACCTTCGGTATCATCCAAGCTTCCTCTGCACTACTCTGATCTACACGGAAGGATCCGCTATGCTCCACACTCCAAAAATCTAGACATGCAAGACCAGGGTTGTCAGAAATAACCCAACGAGTAGTAAGATGAGTGCCAAGTAGCGTGCACATCAGACACACGTGTACATGAAGGGGTTGATTAGTCTACAATTCTGCATTATTATATCGCATTCCCTACCAATTTATAAATAAAATATCATTTCTAATTGCGTTTTAGTCTACTTTGCAGACAAATCAAGAGTTCAATGGCCAAAGGGTAATAAGAGCTTAATTAAATCCATTTTTGGGTAATTAAATCTGCAATTCTTGGAGGCCAAGTAAGGGATCTTCTAGATGATACATCGAACCTAGACTATTGTGCACGTTAGACGAATATCCGACCAAAAATACTAAAATAAAATATACCAAGAAAGTACTAGAAGCGACGGGGACGCGCTCGTCAAAACCAGGGACAAAACCAGGGATTTATGTCCCTGGTATTGCCGCGAAAACGCGGCAAATGCCACGTTTCCGCGGCAATATAATGGAGCCAAGCGTCGATCTTCGACGCGTGGCCCAGTCTCGTCTTCTGGAACCCTCTTCTAACTATAAATAGGGCAGGGTTTGGCCGAAACGCAAGCAGTTTTTGATTTTAGGCTAGGGTTTCTATCTTTAGTGTAGTGTAGTGTAATGTAGGTGTTCTTTTTTTCTTTTATTTTATATTTTCATTTGTTTTTAGATCTTGTAGTAGGGCTGAGAGATTCAGAGAGAGATAGAAAGGGATTGATGTAATAGATGGTGACAATCTACGTAAAGGTGTCTCCTTTCTTCTCCATTGTAATCTTCTCCATCTTCTACATGATGTTTGGCTAATTTATTCTTCCCATGGCAATCTAACTACTAACCACTAACCATCTAACCACTTACTTGATAATCAACATGAATCTAGTAGCCTCTACAAGGCCTTGCTCTTGCAAGAGCCATTGATGGCTCATGATGATAGATTCTAACATTCTAATATTTCTAACATTTAACCCACTAACTTGCTAACTTGCAAATGCTAACTTTATTTCATACTCACCTCTAACCGGTTTTGATGATTTAATATTAGCTTGCAACTTGTTATGTGGTATGGATGTGTTATTTGAATGTAGAAGAAAAATCTTATGTGCCATACTCTGTATCGTCTCATGAAGCTAAGGATTAGTGATGGCCGAGGATTCATGTGAGGCAACTATCACTAAGAGGTTAGCATGGTTAGTGGAGCAATTAGTAGTTAGTAGCCATGAGTTTTATTTTACTTTGTTTTGAAAATTATTTTCAAAATCCTTTTATCATTTTTCTATCAATGTTTTCACCAATTTCTTAGTTCACCTTTGTTTCATCTTCTTTTCTATTTTGTATTCCAAACCACTTCTCTTTTATTTTCACATCGTCATTTTCATCGCCTTCTCCTTCTATCACTTCTGAATTTCTTTTCTTTTATTTACTTTTTCATTCTTTAAACAAAGAAGAACTGTTAACATAACACGTGAATAAAGACTGTTAATGCTTCTATCGTCTCCCGTCCCTGTGGATTCGATCCGTTGAGCCAATGCTATAATGGAAGTATCGAGAGAACATTAGCACATACAAGCTTTTCATTGATTTCATAAAACACACGTTTTTGAGTGTCGGTTCCCCCTCAATCAAAATTTTGGCGCCGTTGCCGGGGATGAGAATGGTTTTAACATCTTGTTTTTGTTATTATTTTCTTCTCTGTTTTGTGTGCAGGTTAATCTTTGCAAAAATGTAGCATTGCAGAAGTACAATATTGCTTGTATATCCCTGCTCTAGAAAGCAGGGACCCAGCTTCTAAAGAAAAGCCGCGCAAACGCGACATTTGTCGCGCCAACCGGCTATTTTGTGATAATTGTCTTTCTTGTTGTGCTGGGTTGTATTCATTGTAATATCTAGTTGATTTGTATTATTACTTTCCTGCTTTGATTGCCTACACACTGTAATAAATTAAAGAACTTAAATACGGTATTTGGACGTTTTTAAAATGATTCAGACATTTACATTTAGGCACGTGTCAATTCAATTCTAATATACTGTATTTTTTCTGTTATTGTGATCTGAACTGAGGTGTACATATGACATTGCATATAGTATAGGACAAACACGTAGGTGCTTTATCGCTTTGTTTATACTCTTGTCTATATTGCACACTTGCACGAATTGGACTTAAGGGCAAAACCCATACAAGATAAGGTGGAGATTTCATCACCCTTCCTTAGCCCAAAAATCACCTCCCACTCACACAACCCAAGCTCTAATAAAAATTGATAGATGTTGGTCCCTAAAGACATCTCAAACTCATTAAGAGATTGACCGAGGGTGGAACTTGTTTTGAATCTTACTCTTGTGGAATCAGTGTCTAAAGTTGGAGATTAAGAGGTTACGCCTCGAAGATACCGAGGTTTGGCGTAATTAAGGCCCGTTTCTTACGCATGGATACCTCCCACCGTATTTTGCCCCTACCTGGCCGATTAGCTTGTGGTCGGATTCATACAACAACCTCTCCCGAGTAATCGACCAGTTAGGAATCGTTTAGGTCAACACTAGTATAGGCTTGGTTTTGATTTTCTTTCTTTTTGTTTGTTGTTTGATTTTTCTTTTTATTTGTGATTGTTTGTGAAATTTGTGAATGGAATTCAACAATAACAATTCTTTCAATCCTAATATGAATCCATATTTTACATCGACCCCATTTGTTTCGGATAATTCTAACCCGATTTTTCACAATATGAACTAATCAAATACACCGGGTTGGACTTATCCGAATCAATACAACCCATACCCTCATCTTATGATTATAATTTCAAAAATAATTTCAGCTCGTCACAGAGTCAATGGGATTCACCTCCCCCGATTTTTCACCACCCTGTCCACAATTTTCACAATTTTTACAATCTTCATTTCCCGATTTGGCTTCCTATACTCCTTTTCCTGGACCTCCCATTGAAAAAAATATGAGTTAGAGAAGAGTGTAGAAGCCAATCTACAAGAGGCCGAGCGACAACTTCAGAGAATGATGGCCTCTCCAATTTCACAATATTTTTAAGAGTCTTACTCAGTTTCACCTCCTCATAATGAATAACCATTTGCCCAGAAAATGAGTAAGGAACTCCTGTGTGAGTCCAAGCTTCAATCTCAAAACATGTTGGACTCACAATCTTCACTCTTTCCAAAACCAAGATTCTTATACTCCCTTTCTGGACCATCCACTTGAAGAAAAGTCAAGTTTAGAAAAGAGTATAGATATCTTGCAGGAGTCCGCGTTACAATTTCAAAAATCTTCTTCTCAGTTATTGATAGGTTGGAAACACAATTGATCCAATTGGTCAACATTTATAAGAATGAAGAAACTCTCTCTTCTCAACCTTTGACCAATCCAAATATCTCTAACTCTATCAATTTGACCTATGACTCTTATTGTTTTAGAAACCAAGATTCTTACACTCTTTTTCTAGAACAATCACTTGAAGATACATCACATCTAGAAAAGAGTATAGAAGTCTTGCAAGAGTCCGCACTACAATTTCAAAAATCTTCTGCCGAGTCTATCAATAGGTTAGAAACACATTGAGTCAATTGGTTAGCATTTATAGGAATGAGAAAACTCTATCTTATCAATCTGTGACCAATTCAATTATCCCTAACTTATTGATCTGACCCAGGACTCTTGTCATTTTGGACACCAAGTTTCAATTTCAACACACCCATCTGAACTTGTCTAAACTTCAAATGTTAAAAATCCTATTGATATTTTGGCAAGTTATTCTTTTTTTGAGATTGAACTTGAGCATGAATATGATCCTGAACTTCAACTTGGTGATTCAATTTCACTTCCTGATTCAATATTAACTGAGGTATTTTTACCTGAATTCAGGCCTTTTTCGAGTCAGTGTTGGATCCAGTGCCAGTCCATTATGAAATTGAATCACCAATCTTTTATGATCATCATATTGAACTTGACCAATTTCATACTTTTGAAAGTCCCATTGATAAATTGACAAGTTCTCATTTTTATGAAATTGAACTTAATAAGGACTGTGACTTTGATCCTCAAATTTGTGTTCCAATTCAAATTCCTGAATCAATATTGACTCAAGTTTTGTTACCCAAATTGAGCAATATTTTAGAGTCAGTTTTGGTTCCCATACTCGTCATTCTTGAATTTGAATCACCAATCTTAGAAAATCACATTCCATCATGAGAAAATGAATGTGGACTTGAGTTTCAACTTCTTGATTTAGACCCACTTCCTTAACCAATCTCGGCTCCTGAATCTTTACTTGACTTAAGTCTTTTTCCTGAGTCGGTATTAGTTCCTATACTTCCTGAGTCCAAATCAATCATTCCATTCTGGGATAAGGGTCTTGATAAATTTGACTCTGAAATTATTTTTGAAAATTTAAAAATTAGATGGAGTAAAATTCTTCATAAAAATCATACATATATACATCATTCTAGTGGGTTATATTATAAAAGTCTCTGGTGGCTTCCTCCGGATTCCACGCGCATTGGATTGGGCCGCATTTCCGTGGACCAATCAGACCACCACCGGAACCACCACCTTGAGGTGATTTTTTCTTCCCTCCCTATTTATTTCATGCATACATACATCACGATGCATTGAGGACAATTAACCAGTTGATTGATCACTTGGTCTCATATGTAAAGAGTATTCTTTTCAGAACAATAGTAAGTAATTTTAAAAGTGTTCAGGCTGACCTGAAAATTTAAGCTATATGTCTCTTTTTTTATGCATGATGCTCACAAGAAATACATGAACCGATAGATTCCTTAACACAAGGGGACAACTCAAGAGGACCAACTCAAATAACATCTAATAGCTGTGACTAGAATAATATCAAATCTAAACTCTTCTTTGGACCACATTTGGCTCTTACCAATTTGTGATTGCAAATCAATTCAATGGGGACCAAACTATTAAACCCACAAATATAGGTTATGATTCATTTAACCCAAAAGGCTAGTATCATATGTGGAAACATCCAACTGGCGGTGAGGCTTGACTCCCTATTAAGAAGATGAGAGTGGGTCATGAGAAGTTTCAAGTTCCAACTACAACTTAAGTTTAAAAAAAAAAAATGCTCAATGTTTATATTTATATCTTTCATTTTTTTATTTTACTTTTTGATCGTGAACTATTCTTAGCCATACATAATTCAAAAGATTCAAATAATCACTAGGGAGCCATTACTACAAAACTCATAAATCCCCATCCTCCCTCCCCCTCAACCCCATCTGTTTATCTGTTCCATTTGCATCGCATCATGCACATGGAATGTATAATTGCTTCTTAAATCAAACCAGACGAACACTGAATTTCTTCAAGCAAAATGGCTCAATGATCAGTGATTATGTATTGTATGGACGAGCATCTTGAGTTGAGTTCACATCTGCAGTGGAATTATTTTTGAAATGGACATGATGGATGCTTCATGTAATCGTGGGGAGAGATTAAGCATCTACTCTAGCAAAATTATGTGGAGAATATGGAGAGAGCCTAAAATCTTGTTGGTAGAGTTTTTAACTTATTGGAGAAGATAGCTTAAAGTATGAAATTTAATGGCGTGCTCAAGACTTGTAAAAGACCAGAGCACGGCTGAAGACAGAGGCCCGGTCGATCAGTCATGCACAGAAGTGAACAAGGGAGGAAAGGCATGCAGCGATCGATCACCTGTCGACTGTCCAAAGAGAGCAGGCAGATGATAGCTAGTCGACCGCCCAGTCAACCGTTCAGATCAAAAATTGCAACCCTACACAACTAGCAGTCGACCGACCAGAGCACAAATTTGAGCATGCACAGCTCGCGGTCGACCGCACGATGGTTTTGACTGATTCCTAATTGAATTCTGGATTCATTTCTGATCCGAATTCAGATCTGTTGCTTTTCTTTTTCTTCGAGGATTATCTTGCTATATAAAGGGGTATTATCTCTATTGATTGTAACCTGCATTGATTGATAAATAAGATCTCTCTCCTTCTGCCCCGAGGACGTAGGCAATTACCTAACCTCATTAAATCTGTGTTTCTCGATTTCATTCTCATTTATTTGTTCTTACTGTGTTCGTGATTATTCTGCGGTGTACGCTGGTGTTTACACAAGGGCCTCCGACAGGTCCCCAACTAATGGTATCAGAGCTTTCCATGTTTCATTGGTAAGTTTCGTTCGGGTGGAGAAAATCGCTTTGGAAACTGTTCGATGGTTTCATTTGGAGATAAAGATTTGATCTTTATCTATTTGAATTTGTTTTCACTAATTATTTTTCACATTTTTTTATTGGATTTGCTAGAGGAGATGGATGGGAATAGTCAACTCGCGGTAAAAATCATGAATATTCATCAGTCAAAGCTTGATGTGGTAAACTTTGATGGTATAAACAATTTTGAAATGTGGAGATGCGAGGTGATAGATGCATTGACGATATCAAACCTCGAAAATACTCTACTTTTTGGAGAGAAAGCTGGAGAATAATTCTGAAAATTACTGGTACAAGATGAATAGGACGACGTGTGATGTCATAAGATCTTATTTAACATAAGATATCAAGTATCATGTAATGACTAAGACTTTAACAAAAAAGATATGGGAGATCCTAGAGGGCAAGTACTAGACCAAGCGAATAGAGAATCACCTGCACCTGAAGAGGCGGCTTTATCGCTTCCAATTGAACAAAGGTATCTCGATCGGTAAACATATGAATAACAACATGAAGCTTCTTGTGGATTTAGCTAACATGAATGTGGTGATCGAGGATGAGGATAAGAAGTTAATTCTTTTGAGTTCTCTTCCTGACAAGGACTACGAGACATTCGTTCTCACCCTAATAAACAATAAGCAAGCACTTAGCTATAATGAAGTTTTTTTTCTGCTCTTGTAAATCATAAATTGAGAAGGAAGGACAAATAGTTCTCCAATAGCATATCGACAGAAGCATTGACGGTAAGAAGTAGGAGTTCCAGTCGAAAGGACAAAAGTGATCGTGGTAGATTAAAGTTCAGAAACAGTTTCATAGATCAAAAGAAGAACTAGTGTGCCTTCAATAAAGAGATAGGGCACTAGAAGGTTGATTACCCAAGGATCAAAGATAAGAAGGAGTCAAGCCTGAGGCAAATCTCACATAGGTGATCGATACACATGATGGTGATACTTCACATGCAGGTGGATCAAATTCGGACTCATCGGTATTCTCATTCTCAGTCACTACTCCTACTGTTAGTTACTCAGGTGATTCTGAGTGAATATTGGGTACGGGTGCTACCTATCTTGTGTGTCCCAATAGAGATTGGTTTTCTAACTTTGAGAATTAAATGGTCGTTCATTCGTCATGGTCGATGATCTCTGTGCAACATGGAAGGGATAAGTATAGTCCTTATCAAGGTGTTTGATGTGATGGTGCGAAAACTGAAAGAAGTAAATCAATTGAAGAAAAATCTTATCTCTGTTTGTGCCTTGAAAATATTGTTCTAGAGATATTAGGTAGAGATGGTGTTCTCAAGATGCTTTGAGGCTCGATGGTTGTGTTTAAGGGCATCCAACATAATAACCTACATTACTTGAAGGATAATATTGTTACAGGACAAGTGGCGACTTATATTAATTCAGATGATGATTGTACCTGACTATGGCACATGAGGCTGAAAAATACATATGAAAAGTCTCTGCAAGCTCTAGCAAAGGAAGGTTTATTTAAAGTGTTAAGACCTGTAAATTGAAATTTTGTGAGCATTGTGACATCAATAAGAAGACAAAGGTTAAATTTGGCATCACGATTCATTGCAATGGGGATTCTTGATTATATTTACACAGATGTTTGGGGCTTACCGGACAGTATCTATTAGAGGTAACCATTATTTTATGTTCTTTATTGATGATTTCTCTAGACGATGTTGGGTATATATCAGGAGCCACAGAGGAAAAATCCTAGAGTTGTTTGTAAAGTGAAAAAGAAATATGGAGAAGAATACGGGAAGAAAATTAAAATACTTCATTCAGACAATGGTCGTGAGTACACTAGCGATCCTTTCCTACAACTATGCCGCGATGAGGGCATAGAAAGGTACTTCACAGTGAGAGAGACACTGCAACAGAGTGGGTGGCTGAAAGGATGAACATGACCATATTGGAGAAGGTTTGTTGCATGTTATCCAACGCCGAATTATCAAAATCTTTTGGGCTAAGGCATTGGCGTATACTTTTCATCTCATTAACAGTTTGTCTTTGTCTGTGATAGGAGGTAAAACTCTTTTAGAAGTTTGGTCGAGAAAAGTTGCTCAAGACTATCACTCTTCGGATATTTGGTTGTCCGGCTTATTATCATGTCAAGGAAGACAAGTTGGATCTGAGAGTGAGAAAAAGTGTGTTAATGGGTTTCAAAAAAGTGTGAAAAGCTATAAAATTTACAATCCAAAGGATAAGAAGATCATCTTGAGTAGGGATGTCACATTTGACAAGGCTTCAATGGTGAAGTTTACGGACTCTCAGCAGGCAGAGAGTAAGAAGACCAACAGGATATCACAGAAGGTGTAGAGTAATGCTACTCTACCATCTCCAGATAGATCATTATCATTCAAGATCACACTTGAGGTGACACAGGGTGATGATCATGTAGCTGATGAGGATGCTTTTGATGATGAGGATCAAGGACAGGTTATGGATAATGTCTAATATTCTATTGCAGTAGGAAGAACCCGAAGAAATCCACTTAAGCCTAGTTGGCTCACTACTAACATGATTATTGCTCTTCCAGTCATTAAGGAGGCAATCCCGTCTACATGTAGAGAAGTTGAAATCAGTTCGGACTCCAAGATGTGGAAGGATGATGTAAAAGATGAACTCTCTTCACAAGAACGATAATTGGGAATTGACATAATTGCCTAAAGAAAAAAGGCTATTGGTTATAAGTGAGTATTCACAAAGAAATAAGGATCTCTAGATGGTGATATTGCTACAAGGCCAAATTGGTAGTTAAAGGCTAGCACAACGAGAAGACATTGACTAAAATAAGTATTCTCACTTGTTTTAAAGCACTTGTCGTTTCAGATATTGTTAACACTAGTGGCACAGTACGAGTTGGAGCTTGATCAGCTCGATGTGAAGCCCACCTTTCTCTATAGTAATCCTGATTAGGAGATCTTTATGTCTCAGCCTACGAGGTTCAAGACTGCAGGAAAAAAGAATATGGTATACAAGTTGAAAAAATCGTTTTATGGGCTAAAACAGTCACCAAGGCAGTGGTAGAAGCATTTCGACAGCTTCATAAGAGACAAGAGGTCCACATAAACCATTACGACCCATGTGTTTACTACAACAAACTACCGGGTGGAGAGTATACTTATCTACTATTATATGTAGACAATGTTCTCATTGCTCCTAGAAGTAGACCCGTGATTGATAAATTGAAGAAATACTTGTCTTTCGAATTTGAGATAAAGGATCTTGGTAAAGCGAAAAAGGTGTTAGGCATGGAGATTGAGAGAGACCAGAAAAGTGACAAGGTTTGCTTGACACGGAAGGGGTGTTTGAAAAGGTTGTAACGCCCCGATTCCGCGAGTACAGAGATGTTACTGCTACGTATATACAAAGGCGAAAATACCCTCATATATATACACTAACCATCAGTGCATGCAGGAATCAGAGTGCGAAAGCACAGTGGTAATTTACATTCCAACAAAAAAGTACAACTACACAGTTATCACAGAGCGTGATACAATATTGTAAGAATATTACATTACCAGAGAATACAAAAGTATAATATACAAGAAAATATACATAATCAAAAGTTGAGAAGTGCTCACGAGCAGCAAGAGGAGTCTCAAGAGCCTGATCATGAGAGGGGCTAGAAGTAAAGAGCTTCCGTATCATCCAAGCTTCCGCTGCACTACTTTGATCTACACGGAAGGATCCACTATGCTTCACACTTTAAAAATCTAAACATGCAAGCCCAGGGTTGTCAGAAAGCAACCCAACGAGTAGTAAGATGAGTGCCAAGTGGGTGCACATCAGATACACGTGTACATGAAGGGTATATCGTGAATATAAGCACACATGAACAAGAAATGAGATAACAAGTAAAGTAAATATGGCAAAATTAGTTATACAAAGCCAAATTACTGATCCGTGAGATTAATACATCGAAGGAATAATCCAAACATGAAAATCCTCATATATATATACCCTATACCTTACGTCACTGTAATCTGAGTTCATATAACATGAGTTGCTCGACAATATAATAAGAATACAACATAAAATCGATAAAACACTATCTACACAAGGTTCAATAAAACACCAGCGAATCATTATATTATTATTTTATAGTGACTCATCTAATTTGAATGCCTCGGTATGCGTCCCATTCTATATATCTCCACATATAAATTAGAGAGTAAGTTAGAAACTAATGGAGATCGATGAACCATGTGTAGAATGAGTCCCGTACTCATCTAGGACAATGACCAAAGAGAATCCAGAGTTGAACCAAAATATACCGCTAGGCACCGGGACTTATAGGAAGCCTGAATTGGAGCAGGGTATTGCTGCTCATATAGAAAAAGGCCCAGGGGCTTATTGCGAATCTGGAAGGAAGTCAGGGGAGTAGGGGTACCGACATACCCCACGAAAAACTTGGTGGCCTCCAAGATGAATCCCAAGAGTGTGGCCGCGTGACATTTTAAGACCATCATAACATAGGAACTATATTGATACTCATCAGTTTCTCCCATCCCGGTGTAAGTTATTTAATTATTATAATTATGTCCATAATGATCAGTTTATGGGGATTAACAAGATTGTTATAACAGGAGGAACATACAGGAGTACAAGAATTCAGGTGTATAATAGGATAACAAGTGTCAAGTCCCCGTAAAGTGACAACCATGAGTCAGGTGATGATATATCATTGTCAAGTGTCAAGTAAGAACATGTCAAGTATCATGTGTCAAATATTAGATATCAGATGTCAGGTAATCAGTAGGTCTTGTGATAAGATACAGGAGAACAATATATTTAAACATTTCAAACTCTTCACCACTATATTAAATAATATAAAAGCAGCATTACAGTTACGCGCACAGACAAGCAGAACTAAGTAAGGTTGGAGGTGAGGACAACGAACAATGTTTAATCACTAAAGCTCTTGGTAGAGATACGTGGATGACTCAGCTTAAAATGCGAGTTTAAAATCCCGCAAAGTTCCGCATAGGAGAGTCTAGTGATAAAACGCTGAGCGCTAAACACACCTACCAGGCGGAGCCAAGAGATTCAGAGGGTTTAAGCGAACTCCTCTTTCAAGGAAGTGGGCGAGAGCCCTAATGGGATCAGAAGGCCGAGGAGGTATTTGCAGAAGATATTAGTACCACACAAGAACACATATAAACAAGAGAATAATACCGGGAGAACTGTAAATCGGTCAACCTCGCGACGGGACTACCACAAAACCCGTAGGTATAAGATCGAACTCTATTGGATAGTCCAGCCTAAGGGCTGAGTAGGCGAAACCACTCCGCAAAGCAACCACTAAACCTATATGGATATAGGGGAAACCATTGGGTAGCCCGGAAAGTGGTCTCTCGGATGTCGCCACCCTATCGGGTAGGTTCGCCCGAGGACGTTACCTACAAGCTGCACCCCAGTTAGTCCCATGCATATATATACATATTGTCTACACTAGTACAACTATTCGCCACATATACAAAACACCACGCACAATGCATACATCGCTACATCGATACAACAGCAGCCCACAATACAAACATACCACTATCGCCTACCAATGCATAACACCTCCAAATATGCAAAACTCAAACATTACAAAATGCAATTGCCCAAAAGCATGACATGTATTCACAAGATCGGGAAACGGTACTCAACCAATATAAAGTGAAGTACTCGCCTAAAACAGGAATACAGTAAAACTCCATAAAATCACGCATGTGTGCCAAAGAGAGAGAAAGAGTAGAGAGGGTGTTTATGGCAAGAGAGAGGGCGAAAGGAGAGAGAATGAGACATAGAGAGGAGAGAGAGAGAGAGTCCTAGAGAGAAATGAGAAAAAGAGAGGGCGTGAGGGAGGGTGAGACCTAGAGCCAGAACAGAGAAAGAAAGACAGGACAAGTGAGAGGGAAAGGAAACATGGAAGAGAAAAAAGGGAGAAAAAAAGAGAAAGAAAGAAAGAGAGAAGAGAAAAGAGAAAATGAGGAGAGGGAAGAGAAGAGGGGTGGCCGCGCTGGGGGCATGGCCGGCAGCCGGTAGCATGGCAAGGAGGGGCGGCGCGTGGCCAGAGGGAACGACAGCGGGGCGGCCTGGCCTCGGGGAGGAAGGAGGTGGAAGGGATTGGGTGTTGTTGATGTTGTGGTTGTTGTTATGGGTTATGGTAGTTGTGAAGGTGGGGGTTGGTGGTAATGTCGGGGGGTTGGAGATGGAGATGGTGGTTGAGTGGTGAAAGTGGAGGAGGTGGTGGAGAATTTGGCGATGAATTTGAAGAAGAGGAGGAGGTGGTGGTGATTGTTTATGGTGAAATTGGAGAATGAGAGGTGGTAGTTGAAGAGGAGGGAGGTGGAGAAGATGGGAGGGGTTTCGGGGAGGTGGCGCCACCTTGGGAAGGGTTACAACACACGCTGGTGGTGCTGGTGGTGGCAATCAAGGGAAGGAGGAAAGAGGGAGTTGATGGGAGAGGAGAGAGAGTGGGAGATTGAGAGATTGGGAGATATGGAGAGAATGAGAGAAAAAAGAGAGGAAAAGAAAAGAGAAGGGGAAGGAGGAGGGGTGGTCCGATGGAGGAGGGGGGACGGTCATTGGCAGAGGTAAGAGGGAGGCAGGGAGCAGCTGGAAAAAAGAAGAAAGAGAAAAGAAAAAAGAAAGTAAGAAAAGAAGAAAAAGAAAAAAAAAGAAAAATGGAAAAATTAGTAAATAAATAAAATATAAATAATATATTTAATAGAGTAAAATGGGAGAATTAAATAGAGAAGTGGAGAAAGAAAAAGTAAGAAAGAAATAGAATTTGAAAATAATATTATTATTTAAATCAGGTAAAAATTGACTTTTCGAAAATGTTCCCAAAACTTCTCAAAAATAGAAAATATTATCTTAAGGTACATGACGAAATCGGATTCAAGAAATTTAATCTGGTTTTCAAATTATAAATCATAGAATCAACAGGTTGAAATCACCTAGAGGGGGGGTGAATAGGTGATTAGCTAATCTAATGGTCAACTAATGCGGAATTAAAAACTAATTTACAATACACTTAATGTAACCAACGAGTGTAGCCGAATTCCCGGTGAAGGGCTCTGGACTAACTTCTCTTGATTCCTCTGAATAAGAGTTGAGGTGCTATATGAAGCTCTCGTGGTTAAACACAAGTGAGACACACACAAACAGCACAAGCATGTATATGATATGACAATATGAATAGATGCACAATGTAAAAGAGAGAGAGAGTTAAGAGAAAGTGGATCAATCGCTAACACACGGATATGTTTCGAGGTTCGAACACACAGTTCTACGTCCCCGCCTTCACACAGAAGGATTTCCACTAATTTGTTCACACAGGACTTCCCACACAGGGAACCTCCATTGAGGATTTGTGACAATACAATAACTGGGAGTACACAACTCCTCTATCCAACACAACCTCTACACTTAGAGGCTAGGGAAAAAGCCACCAATATCAACCTCACAAATGAGGGATAGGTACAAAGCCAAACAACAAATCAACCTCACTAGAGGGATAGGGTACAAAGCCACCACTCCAAAAATTAACCTCTACACAAGAGGGATAACACAAAGTAGGAGGGTTTACAACCTAGTGATCACAAAGACCACAAACCAATTTCTTCTCACTAAACAAAGATCCTAATAGATAGGATAGTAGATAAGCTCAAGTGTGAGAAATTAAGATGTTGGAAATCAAATCACAAGGAAAAATACTTGGAAAAACAACTTAGTATTTGATAGAAATGAAGAACAAAGCAAATATCCCAAATCTATATTTTTCTTTGATTTTTCCAACTCTTGAAAACAAATAAAGAATGATCTTTAAAAACCAAAAACTCTTTTAAAAACTAGTGTTAAAACACTTAAGGAGATCAGGAATTTTTCTCTCTAAAAAGTTGTTTAGAAACAACTCTCAAATGGGGTATAAATAGTCCATTTGGAAATCTGCCCGTTGGCTGGCAGAAAGGTCAAAATGACCTTCCGGTCGACCGGCCGGTCGACCGGCCAACGGTCAAAAAAGTGACCGTTGAGCCTGCCGGTCGACCGCCCGGTCGACCGCGCCCAGAACCAGAGAGCAACGGCTCTCTGGCCGGTCGACCGCCCGGTCGACCGGGCCAACCCGAGAGTGGGTTGACTTCAGTCGGTCGACCGCTCGGTCGACCGGCCTAAAAGGCTGGCTGCGTGCACGTCCTTTGTGCACGTTGGTTGACCGTCCGGTCGACCGACAGAGCCTAGCAGAACAGATTATAGGATCTAAAACTTGGGTTTTTAATAATCAAATAAATCCCATAAAATCTCTAAAAATCTACAAAATTAGTTTTATTATTATACTTTGATAAACAAATATGTTTGAGTAAAATCAAATCATGTTACAAACATTTTGAACTATTTTTGTGTCTTAAAAATTTTGCCGAAAACTAAAAAACTCGTATTTTCCAAAACTTAGATTTTTGAAATGAAAAATCGTTTTGTCCAAAACTCATCCAAATACAAAACATGATATTGAAACAACTTTGAGGCATATAGTATATGGATATAATCCAATATACATGAAAAGGTATTATATCTATGTTTTTGACTTGAAAACCAAGATCGGTTAAACCGAAAAATCAAAACCAATAAACATGAAACTTAAACTAAAAACATGTGTGTGTATTGTGAACTTGAGCATACCACACTATCCAATCTTTAACAATGGATCTAAATAACTATTCAAAACAATGTACCGAAGTCTTCTTGTAGAGCGCCGTTTCCAAGTTGACTCGATCTAAACGTGATCCACCGAGCTTGACTCCAAACGAGTGCTAGATATGAATTTGACGCTCGGGTTCTTGAATCACCATGTGAAAGCTCCAAATCACCTTGTTGAAGCTAATCACCTACTAATATCTTGGTTAAATATCTGAAACTGAATATCACAAGATTATTAGTAAACTATAACTACATGAGTTAATCATCATCAAAACTAGAGTGAAAGGCCTCTGGGCCAACACAGGTGATATCGGTCGAATTTTGATAAATTCAGAAAAATCTCCAAAAATGCATTTAGATAGAAATGAGATTTTAAGAAGTAACGTAAAAGCAGTTTCTGGAAATTCAACTCCGTTCGAAAACTAAAAATTCGAAAATTGGTCGGCAATACCGTCAACACATGTTTTGAAGATTTTGCGAATTTTAGATAATCATAAGAAATCTAAATTATTGAAAAACAGTATCTAAAACTAAATCGATCAAATCAGACTATCAGAAAGGTTAAATCAGGCAGCATGCTGTTATCGGTTTCCCTGTCCAGACCAGGGCTAACTCTGAGTCTGACAATCCAGATCTGATACCAAATAATAATATAAATAATCACAAACCAAAAACAAATACGAGCAGAAAATCAAAAAGTACGATTGAAAAATTGGGACATATATCCGGGTATGTATCCCGGGAACGATATGTTACAAAGGTATTGCAGAAGTTCAATATCAATGTTGACATAAAGTCTGTAAGTACACGGTTGGCCCCTTCAAGTTAAAAGCCACTATATATCCTACTACCGTTGAAGAGTGTGAGTATATGTCTTACATATCCTATGCTAGCGTAGTTAGTAGTTTGATGTATACAATGGTATGTACGAGGCCTGATTTGTCACAAGCTGTCTTAATGGTTAGTAAATACATACACGATCCCGGTAGGGTTCATTGGGATGCAGTGAAGTGAACTCTACGATACATCAAAGGTACCATAGATGTTAGTTTGGTATTCAAGAATGATACTACGGATAAGTAAGAGTGTATCGATATGTCAATTCCAATTACGCGAGAAACATTGATAAGTGACGGTGTACGACTGGGTATGTTTTTACATTGGCTCAAGCAACGGTGAGTTGGTGCTCTATTCTACAGTCTAATGTCGCTTTGTCTACTATGAAAGCCGAATATATGGTCATAATGGAGGCTATGAAGGAGGCAATTTAGCTTCAAGGATTGCTTGATGACTTGAGAATTGATCAGGATCTATTGAATATCAATTGTGATAGCATGAGTGCAATCTATTTGACAAAAAATCAGGTTTATCATGCAAGGATGAAGCACATTGACATCAAAGTTTCACTTTGTTCAGAATATTCTTGATGAGGGTGACATCGAGCTAAACAAGATTCACACGAAGGATAATCCTGTTGATATGCTTACTAAGGTTATTCCGAAAGTAAAGTTCGCGCATAGTAAGAAGTTACTCCACATTCTTTCATTTACTTGAGTTCGGTGGAGCTCATTTGGATGAACTACAAATGACTAGATCCCTCGAGAAGGGGGTATGTAGGCAGTGCCATGGAGCTCATTTTGAAATTTTGCTGAATAAGTTGGATAAATTCTGAGTTATGTATGTTGTAGAAAAGTGAGAAAAAAATTGAGAATTGCATAAAGGTAATAGCCATGGGCCCATGAGTCAAAAGGCCAGTAACATGCAAACAAAAGAAAGGGTCTTTCCATATTTACCCCCTCACATCTTTCATATTTTTAAAATTACCCTCACAAATCATACTTACTCAATCCCCCCAATTTTTTTAAAAACGATCAAATTCACCCCCACCATCAGTTGTTGTTAGCTTTTTAACAATTTAAGAGGAAGATTACTAATTTACCCTTACACGCGGACCCCCGCCTCTTCTCTCTACTCACTCTCTCTCTCTCTCTCTCTCTCTCTCTCTCTCCCCCCCCTTTCTCTTCTATACTCTCTTTCCTCTGAGTCTCTGTTTTACCTATCTCTATCTTCTCTGAGTCTCCCTCTCCCCAAATCTCTCTCTAGTATCTATCACTCTCTCTAACTTTACTCTCTCTGCTCTCATCGTGGACGGTGAGGCGGGGGAGCAGATGTTGGAAAACAATCTGTATGCCCTGATACCAATTGTTGTGATTTTAGGAGAGGACGCCCCCACAACCTGATCGACTGAGGCAGCGCAGTGGATACGAACCATAGGATTTACTAAGGCAACTTGAAGAAGAGAAGAAGAAGATATTCCAAAGTAAATAGAAAGCAAACACACAATATAACGTGATTCCACCGATCAAACAGATCGTGTGTACGTCTACAGGAGAAGGGGGAGAAACGTTATTAAAATTTTGGGGAGTACAATAAGAATTACTTACACCTCACACTAAGAAGTTACAAGCTTTTGATGGCCGCCAAGAACAGCGAACCTTTGTGGTTAAGTTTCTCTCATGAATTTCTCACCTAGATGAATTACACCTTTAGGAATTACAAATTCATAGGATTCTCTTGAAATACATTGAAAGTCACCCCTAAGGGGTTATTTATAGACCAGAAAACTTTCCTAGTCCTAAACAAATTTCTTCAATCAGAATAAAGGAAACTGGAATCTAATTCGGATTTAAAACAGACCCAGAAAAAAACTGCCAAATCTAACATTAATCAACCTTCACGATGTATTCATGTCATAATCCTAACAGCAGACAGCGGCGGCAAGCGGAGCGGCAGCTGCGACAACAAGCGGTGGTGATCCACTCGCGCAAGGACAGTGAGAACTCCCCCCACGCAGTGGAGGCTCTGCCCTAGATCTGCCCCCAAATTTGGGGGGTGGATTGGATATGACTGTCGCCGGCTACAGTGGAGGTGGCATCGACGGTGCTAGGCTTTTTGCGGAGGAATATACAGGGAGAAGGAGAATTATTAATGGAGGTGGCACCGCCCGCCGGCTACAGTGGAGGTGGCGTCGATGCTGCTAGGTTTTTTGCGAAGGAATATACAGAGAGAAAAAGAATTATTAATGGAGGTGGCAACACCGGCGGCCACAACACCACTGCCATCTGACACTTCCCACAACTTTAAAAAGTTAAAGCCAATGAATCACAATCAGTCCAGGAACTGTGTTTTCCTTAATACAAACAAGAATCATTGGCTAACGGATAACCTCCATCCAGTTACATCACTCCTGAAAGCCTCATATTCAGAAGAACAAAAATGCATGCATCAATATTTCAAAGAAAAACTGTTTTCATTTAAGTCTTAAACCCTTATGGATGAGATCAAAGGCTCATATTCTCAATTTAATTATTGTTTTAATCAGAAATCAAAGACTATATTTATGCATTTAACCCCTTTGGGGCTGTTTGGCTAGGATGGAAGTGAGGAAGTAGTAATAGTTCCCTTTGGAACTTGAGAATTGGTTAGTAAGTTTTTCAGTTTTTAAATGTTGTTGAGAAGTGTGGTTTGGATGTTATGTCTTTTCCGGTGTTTGGATGGTGATGTGGAAGTGAAAGTGAAAAAGTTGACAGCAAAATAATATTAAAATAAAAATTAATTATGAAAAATTAGACTGTAGTTAGTATGTAAGTGAGATTTATATGACCACAAAATTAACTGTTTTAAGCTATAACTTATTATAAATGAGATTTTCATCACTACAAAATTAACTGTAGCACCTTGAAAGTGGGGAAATGATTGTGTAAAGATAGGTGTAAAAAGAAAAGGGAAAATGAAAGGAATTTTTCTATTTTCCTTTCCGGTGTTTGGATGAACAATGAAAGTGAGAAATGAGGCTTCCCATTTTCTCATTTTCTCACTTCCTTACTTCCCTATGCATCCATTCAGCCCCTTTCTATAGAATGGCTATAGTGTGTTACTTACCTTGAAAATATCAGCCAGGATGAGGATTTTTAACATCATAAATTGCGATTATCATCAGAGATTCACAATGAGATTCACCACCAAGAGACTCCTATATTGTAGATTCTAGCATATGGTTGCCATTGAGAAGGGAAGAAGGAGAAGAACAGGAGGAGAAGGTGGAGAAGTGCAAGCGGTAACCGGGTTGGCCACTGTCGTCGGAGACAGCGTGAACGACAGCAGCTTGGCCGTCGCAGTCTGGGAAGAGAAGAGGGGAGAAGGGTATTAAAGAAATTTCACAAATACATAATAGAAAAATAGAGAATATATCATTTTGATTCTCTTTAACTAACGATGAGGGTATTTTAGAAATATGAAAAGAATCGGAGGATAATTGAGCAATTATGAGAATTTGAAAGATAAATATGAGAAAAGTCAAAAAAAAAAAAAAAAAAAAAAAAACGAGTCAAGGCAAGCGACTTAAGTTGATTATGACAGAGAACATTAATAAGCATCAGCCATGCCTGATGGAGAACCAAATGGTCCAAATCAAGAAGGACCACTACTAACAAAGACTATTATTAGAAAATGGAAAAAAAAAAAAAAATGAAGTTCCAAAAGTCCAAGATGGATGGTAGTAGTTCACAAACTTTATCGGCCCCTTGAGTTGACCCAGACTCTTAAGTGCAATTACATACAAACCTTGCACTATACACATTTGATGGGTGGCGAATTGTGTAAGAAACAAAAGGAAGAAAGTGGATGTGGTCATGTCTTCACCACCATCGTCCTCCTCCTCCTCCTTGGATAATATCAATCAGCTCCGTAGATCATTGATCTAAGTATTACTATTCATAACAAATACTCGTCACCTCAATTTATTAAAAATGCTACTAGTATGGGTAATGACAAAAATATAACAAAGAAAGAATAAATAAATAAATAACATAGAATTGAACGTAGAGAAACAAAACCATATGGATATAAAAAGCTTGTTTTGGCTTTGGTTCGGTTTTATTCATGGTAATTGACGCGCAATACTTGCTGATGACCAATCCATGAATTTTCACAAGAATAAGTTGGTGCTTTAAAGAAATATTTCCTCATAAAAATTAAAGAAGATAGCATTTATTTATAGGCATTTTGAAGTGTGGAAGTGGCATCACAGGTGCAACTTAAATTTCACTTTTTTCTTTTTAGTTATTGTGGAAACTAATCCAACACAAAAAGAAAAAGGAAGTGCATTAGCACTTTTCACACTTCTTTTTGCTACTAAAAGGCTAATTAAAGCAACCAACAAGCAATTAAAGAAGAATAAGGAGTGATGAGCTGCAATTTCCATAAAAATAGTCATCACTATTGCCAACTTAATTATTAAACTAACAAAACTACGAGTGCAAAGATTTCAAACTCAGATTGATTATTTTGTTCGACAAATTGTAGTTTACATGAGATAAACAAAGCAGAAGAAGAAAAATAAATATCATGGTAGTGGCGGAGACGGCAAGAAGAAAGATCATCATCATGAAAGCTCCTAACAAGGAAACTAACAGCAACAATAAACAATTTTACGACGTAAATATTGGGTTCTGCTCATAAAATGGACAAAATAAGGGTCATTTTCAGGGCCTGGTACAACAACCTTGGGCAAATGTCAATCGGTCAAAGAAATAGGTTTAGTTGATCCACATAAACAGTCATTAAATGCCCAGCTAATGCTATTTTTTTTTTTTTTTTTTTTGGGGAGAAAAAGATCTTTAGGTCAAGATAGGCCCCTGACATTTCATTAATAAGTCTTTAACGAATCATTTCCCAAAATAACAAAATGGTACAAAGATGTAAAGATACAAAAATGATTTTTCTAAAAAAGAAAAACTCCAACAATGAGTCGCTGTACTTACAGGCGTCTTGACGACGTGGCCGCTATGTATCAGGCTTCAACCCGACCCATAAAGCGTTGCTGAGTTCTGACCAACCCGAGCCGTCGACTCTTACTCCTCTCGACTCAGACTCCCCTCTGACGTAAAACATCCACCTCGCTTCATCATCAAAAATCTTCATCCTCATTTGAGAACTCACTCCTCCATCTACATCCTCATCGCTATTCTTTCTTTTTCATCCCACGCTTCTGTTACTGAGGCCCACTAGAGGAGAACAAACCTCAAAAATTTGCAAACTCAATTGGGACATTGTCATGCTTCCCCTTGCCCACAATGTTCAAAATCAAATCATCGCTGTTAAAATAATTTTGAGTTTGAAAAACACCCCCACTTGCCAAAGCCACTACATGAGAAGGTGGCCCCCTAGTGAGAACCTCTCTTTAATTAAAGGATCTGACCCTTATCCGGCCCAATTAAAAATCCCCCTTTAATTATTGGGCTCGAAACCTTCTTATCCCGTCCATTCAAATAGAACTCACTTTAAGCTTCGGGCCTTTAACCACAACCCGCTGAGGGAGAACCTCTTCTGTAGCAACATTGGCGCCACTCCCAAGCAATTTCTCAGAAGAAACCCCTACAAAAGATGCATTGTTTGGCCCAAAAAATTCTGGCCCAACTCCAAGATTATCCTCATTAAAAGCATTAGTCCAATCCTCATTTAACGTAGCCAGACCGCAAGAAATCGGGTCAGATTTAGAATACTGAATACCCGCCACCTGCTCATTGATATTCGAATTCAAATTCGAATTCGAGCTGACACCTCGAGCTTCCGTCCCTGCCGATTCCTCTGACAACGTCGCTATCACGCCTCACGCCTGCCTCGTCAACAGACGACGCACCTAGCGAGGTACCCTCTCTCAAGTCCAGTGTGACAGTAGATTGCTCTTCTCTCTGACGCCGGTTGACGATAATCATCCCGCGCTCACTCGCAACGCAAGGTGCACTGTGGGATCCGCCACAGACAACACACTCATCACGCAACCCTATCACGTCCGCAGCCTTGCCCTTCGGAGCGTTGTCCGATCGAGAGTGTGAGCCACAACCCTCCTTGACACACGAGCTCCCATCAGACCCTCTGATCTCCCCAACTCGAAGCAGAATATTCAGTTCGATGAAACTTTGATGAGCATAGCAAAGTGTGAACGCTGATAATATTGTTGATAATAGCATGAGCCGCAAACCGAGCATGAAGAATTATGAGCAACACCCACCCACCCACACACACACACACACAAGCTTACCAAAAAATTTCAAATCATCGGAGGAGGAGGAAGTCACCGCCGGCCTGCTCTCCTCCTCCCCCTCCCTCCTGCAAGATCCAAATATAGGATAGCATGCTAGCGGCGAGAGATCCGGCTTTTCTTTTCTTTCTTTCCTTTTTCTTTTTTTCTTTTTTTTCCCATGGGGGTGGACGGATCCGGCCGTCTGCCTTCAGATCCAGCCAAGGGGTGGCAGAATGTTTATTGAGGGGCTGTTTGTTTCGCGTAAAACTCCGTACTTCGTAAATGACTTACTACCCAATTACAACTACGACGTTTGTTTGGACCGTAATTCGTAAAAGACTTACGTAACTCAACTAACACTCACTTGCAACCCAGTTACCACTCACTTACAGCCTAGTTACAGTTAATTTTGTGGTCATACAAATTTGTAATATTTTTTTATATTAATATTAAAATTTTTTAATATTTAACTTTTTTAATATTTATTTGCAGTATTAAAACTTTTAAATCGCCAAATAGTTAATTTTGTGGTCAACTTTTTCACTTACGACTTATACATTACGACAACCAAATACCGTAAAGTACAATACACTTTCCAACTTTACAATTTTATATTACCAACCAAACACCGTAAAATTTACATACATGTAACTCATTTACAATTGTAAAAGACTTTACTAATTACAACTACGAATTACGACCAGTTACGACAACCAAACAGACCCTGAGTGCAGAATGTTAACAACACTTCACATGTTCATTGAGTGCAGAATGTCAACAAGATATTATTCTTTACAAGAAAGAGAGGTATTGTATTGTATAAGAGGGAATTTCTTTGTTGGATATATTAAAGTGATTTAGAAATTGGAGAATGCGAAATAATAGTTGAATTGTCTGTCATGCTCTCAACCAGTTCTCTAATGTGTTGGAAAGAGAGAGTTTACTGATGGGAAGTTGATAAGGATCGTCGAGGGGTCGTCGAGTGATCGCCGAGGAAGTCGACGACGAAGACGAAGGGAAACAGCAGCAGAAAACAAGCCAACAGTAGGAGGTGCAGGTTGGCTGGTCGACCGGCCCGGTCGACTGGCCCGCAGTATCAGAAGCGTGGTCGACCGGCCCGATCGACCGACGTGCACAACGTGCACAAGTTGGAGTTCGGTCGACCGACTGAAAGTACACAACTCTCTATTGGGCACCCGGTCGACCGGTGGAAGGGTCGGTCGACCACCCGGTCGACCGACAAGCGGGTGCGGGCTGCGAGTGCAGATTTGAAAATCTGTTTGTATTTAAGGGGTTGGCTGTTTTCTAGGGTTTGTATCTTGAAGAAGATCCTTGAGAAGGAAAAGGATGGAGCTCTCTTGCATTCAAAGAGGCTGCTAGCCATTGTAATCTTCTTCCAAGTAAATTAATCTCTCTTCTGATTGCCCCGAGGACGTAGGCGTTGAGACCAAACCTCGTTAAATTGGTTGTTTGCGTGTGTTCTTTCTTCGGTGATTGTTTTTGTGCTGGTTGTGATTGTTCTTCGTGCGTGGGAGATTCAAGGAGGGATCCTCTATCGGGTTGTTCCTGCTGGTGGCGCGTAACAAGTGGTATCAGAGCTTCCAGGTTTCGCTTGGGATTTCTGGAGATTCAGAGGGCTCGAGATCTGATTCGATGGAGATCGTGTGACGATCTCCGATCAGAGGTATTGGTGTTCGTGGGATCGTGTGTCGATCTCAGGAGAACGCAAGGAGGGCTCGTGGAATCTATGGTGGAGTAGATCCGGAGAGAAACTCGATCTAGGGTTTTAAGGGAAAGGTAAATCCAATTTTTATCTGAGTAGAGATCTATTTCCAGTTGATTATTCTTCCGCATAGATAGAGGATCAAGTAATCTCAATGGCAGAAGAAATTGCTTCGGTTAAGACCATGCATCCTCATCCGAGGATCGATGTGGTGAAGTTTAACGGCACAAATAACTTCGGAATGTGGAGATGTGAGGTTATGGATGCACTGAATGCATTGAACCTCGATGATACTCTCCTACTGGAGAAGAAGAGGAACACGACCACTGATGAAGAGTGGGCAAAAATGAACAGGTCTGCATGTGGATTGATATGTTCATGTTTGTCGCAAGACATAAAATACCTTGCACAACATCAGACGTCGGCGAAGAAACTGTGGGAAACCCTTGCGAGGAAATACCTGACTAAGAGTGTTGAGTCCAGGTTGCAGCTTAAGAGTAAGCTGTACAGTTTTCAATGAAGAAGGGAAGCACAGTGAATGAACACATCAACCGATATACTAAGCTTCTTACAGACTTGGTAAACGTGGATGTCACGATAGATGAGGAAGATAAGGCAATCATCCTCCTGAACTCACTCCCGGCGGAGGAGTATGAGATATTCACTCTGACCTTCATCAATGGAAGACAGACCTTGGATTATGATGAGGTGTCATCTGCACTGACTAGTTATGAGACGAGGAAGAAGGAAGACATCCTTCTAGGTCAAGCTCATCGGCAGAGGCACTGGAAGTAAAAGGCAGAAGTTCATCGAGGAAGGGTAAGGAGGTTAGAGGAAGATCAAAGTCCAGGTCGGGTTATAGGGATCTGAGGAAGGATCAGTGTGCCTTCTGCAAAGAGATAGGGTACTGGAAAGTGGACTGTCTGAAGTTCAAGGGGAAGAAGAAAGAGTCGAAGGCTGAAGCAAATCTATCAAAGGTGACAAATACTCAGAGGAGCAGTTCACAGGTAGATGGATCAGATTCGGACTCGTCAGGTTTCTCGTTTTTAGTCAGTTCTCTCATCATCGGTAACTCATGGAAAGATGAGTGGATTTTGGATACAGGTACAACATACCATGCATGCCCCAATCGGGGTTTGTTTTCTAGCTTTGAGAAGCTGGAGGGGTGTTCGGTCGTTATGGGCGATGATCACTCATGTAGCGTGGAGGGTGTAGGTACAATCCGAATTAGGATGTTTGATGGGATGGAAAGGGAGCTGAAGGGAGTGAGGTATGTGCCTCAGTTGAAGAGAAATCTAATTTCTGTGGGAACTTTGGAAGCATCGGGCATGATGATATCTGTTCGAGATGGCGATCTCAGGATGATCAAGGGCTCGATGGTGGTGATGAAGGGCGTCCGCCGAGGCAACCTCTACTACTTGAAGGGTAGTACGATTACAGATCAGGTGGAGACTTCGAGTTCCTCAGATGATGGTGGCCCGGAGGTCTGGCAGGGAAAGGTCGGACAGGAAGAAGAAGAATCTTTACGAGCTCCTGCAAAGAAGGAAATGGAAGGTGCTGCAACCTGTAAGTCGGAAGGTGAACACAGCGTTCTGGACAAGAAGAAGGTGAGATTCAGCACCAGTACTCACCACAATGAAGATCTTCTTGATTGTGTTCACATGAGCGTATGGGGACCTGCTAAGACGGCATCCCTTGGAGGCCACAGGTACTTTGTCTCATTTATTGATGGTTCATCTAGGCAGGTTTGGATATATCCCATGAGACAAAGGGTGAAGCCCTAGATGTGTTGATGAAGTGGAGAGGAAAAATGGAGAGGCAGATAGGTAGGAAGATAAAGGAGCTTCATATTGGTAATGTTGGAAAGGACATGTACCAGTTCCTACAATTTGGCCAGAACACAGGTATTGCAACTCACTTCACAACAGGTGCAGATGGGTTGGCTAAGAAAGTAGTACGTCCCTTACTGGAGGAGGTTCGGAGGTTGTTGTCTAATGCAGGATTAGACAGGTCGTTTTGGGCTGAGACGACTGAGTATGCTAGCCATCTCATGAACAGATCGACTGCGATAGGAGGTAAAGCTCCATTGGATATTTAGTCTGGGGAAGCTGCTCAAGATCATTGTTTGCTGCGGGAGTTTGGAAGTCCGGCCTATTTTAGTGCCAAGAATGGCAAGTTGAATCCGCGAGCAAAGAGGATTGTCTATTTGGGCGTCAAAGAAAACAGCTACAGGTTGTGGGACCCCGAAGACAAGAAGATCGTGATGAGCAAGCACGTCACTTTTGGAGAGACTTCAGTGTTGAAGTCTATCGTCTCTCAGCAGGTGGAGAGGACGGAGACCAAGGAAGGATCGCAGCGGGTGGAGGTTGATGCTACTCCATCATCTCCAGTTGGTTCGGCATTAGAGGAGATTTCACCGGATGTGACAACGGGTGGAGATCATGAAACCAAAGTTGATGCTGAATAGGATGAAGACATTGTTGAGAATGTCGAGTTGTTTGCAGCTATTAGAACCAAGGTGAAACCACGCTTGTGGGGAAAGAAGCATGAATCTCAAGCTTGTGATCGTGACAAGCTGAAGTTGAAGGCCGTTGTCCTCCATGATGATCGGGAAGAGGTTCATATGACTCGGTCAGACAGGTTCACTGCTGCAAATAGAGGTACCAGTGCTTGAGCTTGATGAAGCTCATCTACAATGAACTACGGTTGGCTTGATCCTTTTGGGCAAAGGTACGTAGGCAGCCGTAAAGGCGCAGCCATTTGGTGATGTAACTCTTATGAAGCTATTTGGGTTCTTGAGAAGTTGTTTGGATCTTCACGTAGAGGTGGAGAGTTGTGGTCGATTGAACTTCACGTAGAGGTGAAGTGTTGTGGCCAGTTGAACTTCACGCAGAGGTGAAGAGATGTGGCCGTTTGGAGCTTCACGTAGAGGTGGAGAGGCTTCACGTAGAGGTGAAGCGTTGTGACCAGTTGGACTTCACGTAATGATGAGGTGTTGTGATCTCGATGAACAGGTGATCTTCCGGTGAGAAGATGTTGAGCTTGCATAAGGAGTGGTGTGCGTCCAGTTGAAGCCGATGATGTTTGGTGTGCTCTACGCAGACTTGGTTGGACCGTCAGTGGAAGACAGGAAGACTAGATAGAGCTGGTCAGTTGGAGAGTCAGTGTTGGCTCGTATGGAAGTCTTCGTGAGGTCGTGAAGTTGTAGAGTAGAAGCCATGTTGGTAATCGGCATGTATGAAAATTCTCCTAAGGTGAAGTGCAGGAAAGGCATGTGTGGTGCTTTCCAGTGGATGGCTGAGTTATAGATTCCAAGCCGAGATCGTGTGTCGATTTCGCCGAGATCGTGTGTCAATTTCGTCCGGTGCGCGCAAGCCGAGATCGTGTGTCGATTTCGCCGAGATCGTGTGTCGATTTCGCCTGGTGCGCGCAAGCCGAGATCGTGTGTCGATTTCGCCGAGATCGTGTGTCGATTTCGCCAGGTGATAGACTGGGGTACGTTGGAGATCGGCTCAGATTTTAGGAAAAATCTTCGCCGAGGTGGAAAATTGTTGAAAAGAGAGAGTTTACTGATGGGAAGTTGATAAATATCGTCGAGGAAGTCGAGTGATCGCCGAGGAAGTCGACGACGAAGACGAAGGGAAACAGCAGCAGAAAACAAGCCAACAACAGCAGGTGCAGGTTGGCCGGTCGATCGGCCCGGTCGACTGGCCCGCAGTATCAGAAGCGCGGTCGACCGGCACGGTCGACCGACGTGCACAACGTGCACAAGTTGGAGCTCGGTCGACCGGTCGGTCGACCGACTGAAAGTACCCAACTCTCTGTTGGGCACCCGGTCGACCGCCCGGTCGACCGGTGGAAGGGTCGGTCGACCGCCCGGTCGACCGACAAGCGGGTGCGGGCTGCAAGTGCAGATTTGAAAATCTGTTTGTATTTAAGGGGTTGGCTGTTTTCTAGGGTTTGTATCTTGAAGAAGATCCTTGGGAAGGAAAAGGCTGGAGCTCTCTTGCATTCAAAGAGGCTGCTAGCCATTGTAATCTTCTTCCAAGTTAATTAATCTCTCTTCTGATTGCCCCGAGGACGTAGGCGTTGAGGCCGAACCTCGTTAAATTGGTTGTTTGCGTGTGTTCTTTTTCCGGTGATTGTTTTTGTGCTGGTTGTGATTGTTCTTCGTGCGTGGGAGATTCAAGGGGGATCCTCTATCGGGTTGTTGCTGCTGGTGGCGCGCAACATAATGATCTTGGGTTTCCTTTGATATAAACCGTCTCCAATGCAATTGCATCTTCTGAATCATTTACTTATGTTTTTTGTGGTTGTTTGCAGGTGGAACTCCCGTGCGAGATAAAATTGGAACAGCACATATTGGGTATAGGACTCTTGATTAGAACATAAGAAAGCTTTATGGAGCAGTTTATCAAAACTATGGATTAATTTTGATAAAGTCATTCATCCAACATAGAGTTGTCTATTTGCCTGAGGATCTCTTGGGCTATCAACTCCTTACAGCATTTTAAATACTAGTTGGACACAGTAAAGCTTCAGAAGCTGTTGGCTCCCGCAGTCTATGGCATTTACCAAAAACATCAGACTGTAGAACTTCCTGTTTATTGTTTTCTGCGGCATATCAAAAGAATCAAGATACTTATTGATCTCTATACCTACTTTTCAAGCACCCCTGTGATTGTACGTACTAAGGGCGCAACTACAGGCATGTTTAATTGTACTGTCATGCTCTGTGTAAAAGCACTTTCAGTCGTCATAGTTAACTTTTCTAGAGTGATAGATAATCTTTATAGCTTTCTTTCATAGAAGAATCTCAGACGAAGTGTAAACGAATATGAGCAATGAAAGATTATTACAGGTACAGAGTAGCAACAAGATTCAATTTGAATCCCTGGATACATACATGAATTCTTCCAATCTAACAAGAAGATTCGTACTGGAAAGTTAACAAAGACAACAACAATAATATAATAATTTACAACAAATTCTCTCGCTCAATGCCTTTGAGACATTTAACATAATTTCCAAGGATCAAAAGATGAGAACTAAGAGCCTGGCACAAATTTGGTGGCGTAGACCCAAGCATTGTTGGCAACAGGGTTATCGAGATGGTCCAAGAGATTCTCCAATGGTCCCTTTCCTGTCACAATGGCTTGAACAAAGAATCCAAACATGGAGAACATGGCCAGCCTTCCATTCTTGATCTCCTTCACCTTCAACTCAGCAAATGTAACCGGGTCATCGGCCAGCCCCAGTGGGTCAAAGTACTGACCACCAGGGTACAAATCATTCCCCCTCCCAACTCCTGGAAGCCCATTGATACGATAACCCTCAACCAGACCCATCAGGAGAACCTGGAAGCCCAGAACAGCCAGAATGCTTTGGGCATGGACCAAGTTGGGGTTCCCGAGGTAGTCCAGTCCACCCTCGGAGAAGATTTGGGCTCCGGCCTTGAACCAGACGGGCTCTTTGAAGTCAACTTTCACCCATTTTTCGAGCACTTCGGGGGTTATGCACCCCAGTGCACCGAGCATTGCCCATCGGCCGTGGATCACTTCAAGGGCCCTGTTACGAGCAAAAGCCTCGGGGTCGGCAGAGAGCCCAGCAGTGTCCCAGCCATAGTCGCCGGGAAATTCACCGGTGAGGTAGGATGGGGTTTGGGCCGAGAAGGGGCCCAGGTACTTGACTCGGTCGGGACCGTACCAGAGCTCGTTCCCCTGGTTGTTGATTCAGATAAAACAAAGACATGTTACATAGTTACATATTAGATGTCAATCAATCATCTGCATCTGTTAATGTTCAATTCTTGTAGCTTCTCCCTCTCCAGAAAAGAAAAGAAAGAAAAAATGAAATTGAAGGTGATTAACTTGAGAAAATATCTTGTTTATGCATGGTTGTTATCTTAGCCCTCCTCTCAATTGTAGAGTAGAAGTTAGTTAATAAGGATAAAGGAGCATCTTAGTACACAAATAGATTTTTTTTTGCTTACGAACAAGACTTACAGCATGGAATAGATGACATATTAACTATGAAAACAGATTCATCAATTTGGAATGTCTATTTTCTTTTCATGGAGATTTATACAGATAAGATAGAAAATATAATTTATAGAACGTAAAATGCTTGTCATTAAATTGTGACCTATTTTTTTTTCCATCATCTATGACAGTAAGAACAAAACAATACATCTCTAAACAAACAAAGAAGAAAAGAACCACCTAATGCAAGTTTTAGTAAAGAGGCTGCCTGCCTGCCCGTGTTTAATGCAGAAATTTGTGATATTCTGAAAAACATATACTTTGCTAACTATATTACAGAAGTATGTATATATGCAGGTATATCTTTCTCCTCTGAAGATGTGTGGCTGAGGTTTACCATGGTGAACTTCCCGTTGCCCATGGAGACCGCATCTCGGAGCGGGTTGGCAGCAGTCGAAGCCCGGGTTTGGCCAAGGAACGGGGTCGGTCTGACAATGGTTGCTGCCATCTCCCAGTCTGTGAATTGATGGTCTGTTGGTCTTCTGTTGAGTTGTGGATTCTCTCTGAGTTATGGTATGTTATGTAGTGGCATAGTGGAAGGTGTGGTGGAAAATGTGAGGAGAGTTTATGAGGTGGAGATTACTGGGGTGTTTGTCTGGGCCAATGAGATCGCTCCAAAGGATTTTGGACCCTCTCCAGCTCATATCATCATATCCAATTGTTATCTTCTCATCTAGCCCATTCTGAGTTTTCTGGGTGCATCGCGTTCTTGTGTCTGATCAGGATCAGATGGTTATTAGCGGTAGGTTGATGGATGTACGGCACACGAATCTTAAAGGTGAGTTGACTAGAACTGGCTCTAGAAACCTGTGGAGCAAATTTTTGAGACAAATTACATTGTGATCAAGAGGTGGCTCTAATAAGGTTTGGTTCATCATGTAAAATTCGACAATTGGATGCAACTACATGGAATAAAGAACCAAATTGGCATATTCCTGCAACTTCATTTGTATGATGATCGTCTTCGCACAGACCAAAAGCCAACAGGATGGTACGAGCAGGATTTGGATTCCAGACTTCATGTACAACCGGAAGAGGCTTTACAATTGTGCTACACTCAGCGCAGATAACTATTTTCGAGAACCTTTGTTGTAATTGTTCGGGTAGTGTGCGTCACAATCAACTTTTTAGTCATTTTATTGCAATGCTACTTGTGTGTCATATATTGTTTAAAGTCAACTTTCCAGTTCAAATGCCAATTCTCTTGCAGATGGTGGGTGCTCATGTGCTATGCTCTTTAATGTGTGTGTATTTCGCACTTATCTAATATGGCTGATCAACTAAGTATAATAGGTCTGACACAACCATCCACTTTCGATTAGCACGAGTCTTTACATAAGTAGCTCATATTAAGAATCTGCTTGACTGAAGAACAAATACAACGGAATTACTACTAGCAGCATGGGAACTGTACAATTCAAGCAGCAACTCATTAACATACCTTCCCTCTTCACAAAATTGTGCTATTGTAAGTTCCTACATGACAAAGTTAACCTTGCGATGAGTCAAAGGTTACAGTAAACATCATAATGTGTAGGGAAGAAACCATTAGGATCTTCTGAAGCATCACATACTACAATCTTTGCATTGGATGGTACTTTCTTCAGAAAATTCAGCTGCATCATAGCACTGTAATTTGACCAGAACGAAACATCCATTTCCTGTGCAGCAACCAGGAACATGTGTTCGAGCACTGTAGCCTTCTCTAACAAGACCCTCACCAGCTCCATCTCATTCTTGTAACTCCTGAAGTTATTCATCTTTATCACCTTGAGACTGCGAAAGTCACAGGTGAGAGGAGGCTCTTCTGATGGCACCTTCAAGAACATTTTCAGCGAAGGATCTTTACTACTTGTTGGTAGCTGCAATTCATATGGGGGGAAAAAAAAACTGAGATACAAGCATATTATGCGATCTCTTTGACAAGAAAGAGATGAGAAGGAAACATACTTGTATGAAAATCTTCTCCAACTTAGGACAATGACATTTCCTGAAGAAGCCGAAGATGTCGGAGAGATTGGTTTCTGTCATCAAGTCCATCAGAAGCTGCAGTTCTTGCAGATTACCAAGCACAATCTGTGTGGATTGCTTTGATACAGCAATTTGCTAACATGAACAGGAAAAAAAGATGCATGAAGTTGAAATTTTTAAGTGCACTATAAAGATATCTTTTAAAATAAGACCAAATTGATTACCTGAACTGCTCTGCTACAGAGAGTGAGAACCCTAACATTGGCTAAATCTCCAATGATCTTCACCCAATTCGCCCAGCACATTGCAGGCTCCAGACCCAATGAACTCATGATAGCATCTGAGAGCATAGAAATATCTCGAAACACATACTTTTTCAGAAATTCACCGTTGAAGTGGAACGAACGGAGATTTGGTGCGAATATTTCGATCTCACTGGCTTTCCAACAGTTGACAACTATCAAACTCTTGAGCCTCAAATCTTGTCCGGACACCTTAATTGATCTCAGCTCAGGGCATCGCCTAAGATCCAACCTCTCGAGGAACGGGCAATTGGCAATGACATCAGCAACCATCTTATCGCTGACATTAACATGTTTCAGACTGACTGTTTCCAGATATTTAAGCCTTGTGAAGTCCAAAGGCTGTTTAAACTCACAGTACTTCAAACTGAGAACTGTCAGTGAGTCTCCATGTAGCAAAAAATTGGGCACCTTAAATCCCTGCCAGAAGTCCAGGTAAAGTTCTTCGACTCCATTACTGATTGCATACTCTATCCAAGTCACCATATTTGACTGACACAGGTTGCCCTGATTGAAGAAAAGGTGAAAGATCTCTACCTTCTTGTTACCTCTGAGTTTCAGAATCTCATCAACACTGCTCACAAATTCCTCAGCTGTTAGTCCTCTACTGAATTCTTCACCGAAGATGAGAGCGGTAGCACAAGGCCACCGGTGTCTCCAAAGATCTCTCCATCGCCAAGAGAGAACGCCAGTTCTTATCGCAAACTTGCGAGGGAGGAGGGAGAGAATCTGTAGCCTGATTGTGTCAGGCAATTCGCTAATCCTATCAAGGGCTCTCACCATTTCTCTTCTTCTATCTGAGAACACAAGTAACAACATGCCCAACTCTACATAAAGTTTGTGTTACTAATAGAAGTTTTTAAGGCAAAAAAGTTGATATTGCATTAAAATTGATTGTGGTCAAGGCATTGAGCAATATTTAAATAAGAGATATCTCATGATCAACAAATCACTAGGTCTGAATCTAGTTTGTGGAGAACTGAACGTGATCATGGGCTAGTCTACTAAGCTACCGATAACCTCAAAGGATGGAGACAAATTTCGGTGATAAGATTAAGGAGTGGGGGGACCATTACAGGGCAGAGAGAATTGTATTGTAGAGAACAACTTTGCTAACTCAACAGATGCGCCAAGATATTTTACTGATATTTTTCTTGTTTATGGTTTGGTGAGTGGGCTACTTGCTGCTGATTGGAAACGCAGTCGCATTCGTTGAAGATGGTTTTGTTGCTGTAGTTTTCACTAGGATTGGAATTAGATGCATAATTAACATAAACAGGCAGTAATCTCCGTGGATAAGCAGTTCGTTTAGTTTGGCAAAACAGTGGGCAGGTAATAGAGTTGGGTGGGAATAGAACTTGATGCCTTGCAATTCTTTTCTAGTTTTTTTACTCAAGAATCTCAACTTGAAAGTAGAGTTAAATTTTAGTATTTATTTATGTTCTAATTGGAAACTTTAATAGAAATTTTAAAAAACATCGAAACTAGAAGCGTAAACTGCATAATTTGCTAGAACTGATAGGTGACCCATCATCCTTAACAGTTTAGGTTGTACCAAGTTTGAGCTGGCTCACGATAACAAGTTCGCATGATGATTAGCAAGAAAGAAAACAATTATAAAAGAGAGATTTATCTGGTTCAACAGTTTGCCCATGTCAATGAAAAGAGAGGAGTTTTTATTAACTTCTCTCTTGAAGATCTCTCGATAAAAACTGCAAAAGATAATTTGCCTTGAGGGATTGATTTTAATGAAAGCTCTCTTCAAGGTGTGTAGGAAGAGAGATACTATCAGAGTCAAAGGCGATGAAAGACCAATAGTAGATTCCGGTCGACCGGACGGTTGACCGGTGTGCACCAACGTGCATAGGTAATAACGGTCGACCGCCCGGTCGACCGCAGCAGACGACCGGTCGACCGCCCGGTCAACCGCCGCACGGTCGACCGGCTGATATGGCTTTGCTCTCGGGTTGGAGCGGTCGACCGACAGATGGATCCTTCCAGATTTCAGATTTCTTTTCTGAATTGAAAACGAGTTCAATTAAAGTTTCCAATTCTTCTGGGTCTCCTTGTCTATAAATAAAGGGGTAGAGTCTTCTTCATATGGATGCATAAAATTGTATTGATTATTGAATCAATAAAGCAATCTCTCTTTCTTGCCCCGAGGACGTAGGCAAATTGCTGAACCTCGTTAAATCTTATGTTTTATTTTTCTTCTTATTGTTTTCTTATTCTTGTCATTGGGTGGTACTTCTCTACTGCATCTGTGACTGAAGGGTTCCTCATTGATTGTTAATTTGTGCACAACAATTGGTATCAGAGCATCCCAGGTTCGTCGCGGGATCATCTGGTGATTCCAAGGGTATCAGTTGCTGTTTGGCTGAGATCGTGTGTCGATCTCGAAACGGCGTTGGGACTGTTTGTGGGATCGTGTATCGATCTCAAAACAGTGTGTAGATTGCTCGAGGAATCAATTTGGAGGAGTAGATTGTTTCGGAAACTCTTCGAGGGTTTCGCGTGGAGGTTAAGATCATATCTTTATCAAATTTATTTTATCTAACTCTGTTTGTTTTCACATTACTTTGAGGATCCAGTCAAGAAGATGGCTGGAGAAAGTACATTGATGGAGAAATCCATGAATCCACATCCGCTGAGGATTGATGTGGTGAAATTCAATGGCACGAACTTTGGTATGTGGAGATGCGAGGTGGTGGATGCACTGACAGCATCATATAATTATTCATATAATTATAGGAAGAGAGATACCATCAGAGCAAAAGATGAAGAAAGACCAACAGCAGATACCGGTCAACCGGGCGGTCGACCGGTGTGCACCAACGTGCACAGGCAATAACGATCGACCGCCCGGTCGACCACAGCAGACGACCGGTCAACCGCACGGTCGACCAACAGACATGGCGGTCGACCAACTAACATGGCTTTGCTCTCGGGTTGGAGCGATCGACCGCTCGATCGACCGACAGACAAATCCTTCTAGATTTCAGATTTTTTTCTGAACTAGAAACGAGTCCAATTGAGGTTTCTAATTCTTCTGGGTGTCCTTGGCTATAAATAAAGGGGCAGAGTCCTCTTCATATGGATGCATGAAATTATATTGGTTATTGAATCAATAAAGCAATCTCTCTTTCTTGCCCCGAGGACGTAGGCAAATTGTCGAAGCTCATTAAATCTTGTGTTTTATTTTTCTTCTTATTGTTTCCTTATTCTTGTCATTGGGTAGTATTTCTCTACTGCATCTGTGACTGAAGGGTTCCTCATTGATTGTTAATCGGCGCACAACAATTGGCATCAGAGCATCCCAGGTTCGTCGTGGGATCATCTGATGATTCCAAGGGCATCAGTTGCTGTTTGACGGAGATCCCAAAAGACTAGCCTTCTCGTCTAGCCGATGTGGGACTATTTGTTCGACCCAAATCCCAACAATCCCCCCTCAAACAAAGAGTCTCCTTGCAAGCTCAACTATCTTCACACTGGAAGATCAAATGCTCTATCGAGATCCAACTCTTCACTGCGTGAGGTGACGGAACGCCTTATGTGAAATACCAACTGCAGTCGGTCACTCCTCTACACCGCGTGATAGACCGCGTGACAGGCGTGCGCCCATTCAAATGAGTACCACTGCCAAATTTCTTGAGAGTCCAATATTAGCTTCACAGGGGCCTATTGCGCCTTTTTGCGCCAGTAGGGTGGGGAGGCCCATTGCGCCTTTGCGCCATTAGGGGGATCTACATCGTCGAACATCACCCACACACACACGACTAAGTTCGGGGCATGGCTCTGATACCACTTGAAGGACTTGGGGCACAATCCCTAAAGACTAGCCTTCTAGGTGGAGTTGCCCAAATCCTTATATACCCAAGACCATCCCCACGTCTAGCCGATGTGGGACTATTTGTTCGACCCAAATCCCAACAAGGTGTACATATAGGTTTCTCACCTCTTAAACCTAATAAGAATCTTAATTTTTTTAAGACTCGTTTACTTTTGGAAAAATCTACTCACACCCATCTCTTTTACTGTTTGCACCCACCATTCTCTTTTCAGCCATTATCTCAAGTTATCATAATTTGTTCTATACACTCTTAAAACTTTTCAAAATATTTTTTCTATCTTATCATCAATTAGATTTAAAATTACTCATTGAACCCCGTCAAAACAAAACTTTTGACATTTCCTAATCTGGTCTCCTCCCTAGCATATTCCAATTGACTGTCTCCATCTCCTTGTCTCATCATCAGCAAAGCCCTCTCCATCTCGCTCTCTTCGAAGCAAATCCCCCTATCCTCCATCTCCTTCTCTTCGAAGAAAAGCTCTTATTCTCCATTATCTTCTCCAGCAAAGAAAATCTTCTCCAGCAAAGAAAATCAAAACTAAGCTACAGGAAATCGAAACAAGCTCCAGCAAAGAAAATCGAATGAATATGTTTCGTTCAACATTTCAGTATATAAAACTCAAAATCAAAAACCTAGGCCAGATTCCAAGCTGTGCCGCTCTTTATTTATTTATTTATATTTAAACCATCCAGGTATCCGAGGCCACTTAGCGCACCCTGACTAATCCCATTGGTCATGTGCGTTTCTCGCTATCACACAGAACATGTAAGTCCTAATTATTATATCAGTAGGGCTAAAATGCTCATCAAAAAATTCGAACTGGCGACCTGCTGGGGAGCAAACTCACGATCTAACCAGTCGAGCGCGCCATTGAGCACGCACGCACACAATATATATATATATATATATATTATATATATATATATAATATATATATATATATAATATATATATATATATATATATATATATATATATATATATATATATATAGGGGTAAGGTTACAATACACTTAAATGTAACTAAGTTAAGTTACACACAACCCCACCACACAAAATTTTGCTTGGTGAGGTACAAACAAAAATTAATGTGAGTGGTCCCACAAAGTGTTTAAAAAATATTTTTTGTGTGGTGAAAAGAGGTGTGTGTAACTTAACTTAGTTACACCTATGTGTATTGTAACTCTACAGTGTGTGTGTGTGTGTGTGTGTGTGTGTGTGTGTGTGTGTGTGTATTAGAGATCCGGCGAGAAAACTACCTTAGGTGAAATGATGAGAAGGGATCACAGAAGTCGTCGGATTATCTTTTGGGTAGTTGAGATTAGTTTTTGGATTGATTAATTTAATTTTGGGTTTTAGTTTTATTCTCACCAAATCTAATCTCAACCACCTAGAAACTAATCTAACGGTTCTTATGCTCCTTTCTCATCTTCTCACGTAAGTTAGCTTTGTCACTGGATCTCTCTCTCTCTATATATGTGTGTGTGTGTGTGTGTGTGTGTGTGTGTGTGTGTGTGTGTGTTATGTGTGTGTGTGTGTGTGTGTGGTAAAGTTAAATACAATCTAAAAAGATGACTTGAAATTAAGTGTTTTGGATACTTTTTACTCATACATCAAGTAAAGAAAAACAGACGGCCTAAATAGTGAGCTAGTTAGCTTAATGGTGTAAAACATTAGAAACCTAATAAAAATTAGTTTATAGGAGTTTTTAAATGTTTAGATAATAATCAAATGGCCGGATCGAGAATTTGTATGTCTAAAGACAGATCTAACCAGTTCACTACTTTCAGCTCTTCATTTTGCGCCTTGATGGATGGACAAAAAGTATTCAAAATACTTAATTTTGTTTTATAAATACTTGAAATAATATAGACCAATTTTTACAAAGTGAATCTTATATTCGAATGTCGGAGGGTTATATTTGAGTGGGAAGGATTCATGCTCGAATCCTTCCGGAACGGCACAAGTCTCTCTCTCTTTCTATATATATATATATGACGTATCTACACCTCAGCTATCAGTTGAGAAAACTTTCTAAGCTGGCACTGTGACATTGTCGCAATCTTAAAAAATTTCAGATATTCTCAGTCTAATTAGCATTGCGACCATGGTAGCTGTCGTCACAAAAACACTGCGACTATGGTCACAATCCTCACAAAAAACGCTGCGGCCATGGTCGCAGTCCTCACAAAAAGACTGCGACCATGATAGCAGTTCTCACAAAAACACTATGACCATGGTAGTAGTTACCACAAAAAAATACTGCGACTTGATCGTAGTCCTCACAAGAAACTGCGACCATGATAGCGTTGCACTTAAGATCTGTGACTGAAATTCAGCTACGTTGTCTAAGTTGAGATAGTCTCTCAGCTAGCGGCTTAGGTACATCTCTCTCTCCCCCCGTCTCTCTCTCTCTCTCTCTCTCTCTCTCTCTCTCTCTCTCTATATATATATATATATATATATATATATATATATATATATATATATATATATATATATAACTTCTTGATTAGTATTCAAAGATCTCCCTCTTACTGGATTTGCTAAATTCTGTGATGAAGTTGAACTTGATGATAACTGATTCATTTTTCAAATGGGGAGAAAAGGGACGGGGTCGGTGGTGAGATGGGGTGGAATGAGATGAATTATGGTTGGGGCTCGATATAAAAATAGACAAGTTGAGAGAAATCAGATACATGAAAATAAAAAATTGAATTGGAGATCTCAATGGAGATCTGATGGATGAAATCTAAGTCTGCGAACTCAAAATCAATATCTGATCCCGCTTTTATAAGAATAAGGCTCTCTGTAAATTCGAAATCCAGCTTTGACAGCGCACGGAGACAAAGAGATAAACAGAGATAGAATTAAGAGAGAAAAAAATAATAATAAAGAATATAAACATAATCTCATCTCAAAAAACTGTCTTTTTTTAACAGCAGGAGCTTTTAGTAATTTTATTTTTTTTCAAAAGCGAGATATTCAGGAAAATTACCCAAAACTGTGACACATATTGTGCCAAGTCGCAGCCAGCAGAGAGACACTCTCAGCTGTTAGCTGATATACATTTTTTTGTGTATGTATACACACACACATGCACACACTTGTGTCATTCCAGAAGGATTCGAGGTAGAATCCTGCCCCCTCACATCCAATCCCATGACATGTGAGTTCAAGATTCATTGCATTGAAGTTGATCTACATTATGTTAGGTAACTTAAATTCAAAAATCATATATTTTGAATAGTTCTCCATTGCTTTTCTTCGGTTCGCGAGTGCATTCTCACCGACTGACATTCAACCAGGCAGTATTGGAAGGGGATGAGTCAGGCTTCGAGGATGTGTTGGGGAACTTGAGTTTCCTATTGTAACGCACTGAACTGCCAAAAGGGAGGTTTTTCTTTGATATCTTCCTTCCTTGTTCTCCTTCCTCCTCCTCTCCCAAGGGAGCTGAATTCCGAGCACTGTGGTCCAGCAGCAGCAGAGGAGGATGTCGACTTGTCACTGCTGCCTTTTCGGTCTAGGAATCCAGATAGGTTGTCGTCGCCAAGATAATCCGCTAGTGAATTGCGGGGGTTCTTTGATGACGAAGAAGAGGGAGGCCATCAGTTTGCTGGGCAAGAGTTTGTTGTCCATTTGGCATGCAGTAGCAGTAGAACTGTGAATATTAGGGGAAGAAGAAAGAAGTTTCAAAGAATATAGGTGGCGCCCATATCATATCCATAGAGAGAGAGAGGGAGAGAGTTAAGTTAGCCGGTCATTTTGTATTTGACTGAAATTGCCATTGGGGTGGATATCAGATTTGGGTTGGACTTTACTGTTGGGTATTTTGTACTATTTTCTAAAACATGCAATATCTTTAAAATGTATATTAAGAAAAAATGACAGTTATGCTAGCATGTAACAATAATTATAATTAAATAAAACAAAAGAACCTGGCCTGGGGAATGCAGTCGCGACGTCGCTGCCCTAAAGGATCAAAAGCCCGTCTCCTTGTCCAGACGTTGAATCGGCCTTGTCCCCTAGAGGTAAAGGATCCCCCGGATTCACCAGCACTCAGCCCAGGACGGTGGGCAGAGCCTCTGCTCAAATGAAGAAGTTGCCCATAAAATAAAGATGAAAATACTTTTAAACACTGAAGCCATTCTCACGAAGAGTAGTCTTCAGGTTTTCTTTTAAGATGAGAAAAAGAGAAATGAGTTGTGTCTGTTGCTATTGGAGTGAGGGTCTATTTATAGATTTAGAACCCAAGTTGTTGTAACCGCTCCAACAGAAAATCCAAGCAGTTGAGATATTTTCTCAACCGATTTAGATTCTAAGACTTAGTCAGAGTTGACTTAGTAAAACAAAATCTGAAATAAAAGCTTTTCCTTTTTTATTTTAATACAAAAAATCCAACAGTCCCCCCCAAAAGCTTGAGTTTCAGGGAGACAGAATAAAACAAATCAATAATAAATAACAGTAAAATCATAAAACACGAGTAAATTTTTTGGGCAACATCATACTGTGAATTCGGGACAGGTGGACTACGCCTGGAACCTTCCTTAGTGAATTCATCGTCATCTGAGAGACATAGTGGACTACGCCTGGAACTAGCCTCTTTTACCAGATATTGATAGAATACACACACAGTAAGTCTTCATCTATTGAGCGAGCGGGTTGAGCGTTAAGGCCATGCTCACAATAACCGACTCATGAGAGTTTCTAGGGTCAGCCCTGCCCCCCCAACCGCGGCCATCACGGTTCCTCTCACGTAGGTAAGTCCTCCAAGGGTACTACAACTGGATAATATACCCTCCACACTACATGCGTTGGACTTATTAAGAGTTAAACTCATCCTTACTAGCTGTATAATAAGAGCATCTCACCATAGAGAAGGGGTAGTAGCTACAATGCTACATATAGGATATAAATATATCCGGGTTGATGCTCCACACGAGTTTCACCAGTCCAGTTTGTTACTACCACATTGAACCTCTTTCATGGAACCAGCTCCCAATCAAGTAGGTTGGGTTCCCGCTGTCGGTGAACTCTACTATGGGCTTAACCCCATCTCCCTCGATAATTCTAGGACCATACTCCTAGAAAGACCCTTAGTCAGAATGACTTTATGTTTTCTAGGGTCAAAAAATTGGCTTAACAGCCTTTATTTTCAAGTCGTGGCAGTCAGAGATTTAACCCTTCATGACCACATTTTATGACTCTTGACATCTTTTATTAGACATATAAGTCTTTGGGTAATTGTCAGAGTCTCCCCCAATTTGAATCCCAATTTGAAACTATAAGGTAGTTATAAAGTTTTCCCTTGTAACCTTAGTTTCAAAAGGAACAAATTATACCATAATGGTTTATGATAAAGCATATATACATTGTATTTGACTATTCAAATATTTAAAGTATATATGTCTATATTCATATGCAAAAGAACAGTCAAGAAATTTAGGCAATCTAACTTTATTAGATCCCAATTAAAGTTAGATGGGGAACAAAACTACACATGGCTATTCATCATCCTGTACATGGCTAGGATTCCAATTCTAGCTAATTTATTATGGTCCGAGCATTATTTACATCAGATTCAATGTTAAAACTCGAATCAACCATAATTTATGATCAGGGCTAATTCTAGATAGATTTAGTTGGATATATATAGCAGAATAAGTTAGAATTCAATAAAAGAGTAGCAAGATATTTAAAAGAACTTGAACTAATTATAGCATGCAATTCACACACAAAATTAACATGAAAAGTTGACAACTCCTTAGATGAAGTGTTCAATGTGTTTTGTCCAATACATAAAGCAACAAATAATTAAGGTATCAAATTACAGAATTATTGTTGTTGTCTCACATGAATCCAGGACAAAAGAGAAACCTTTTTAGCAAGTCAATATATGCTAAACATTTGGAGACCATAAGACAAGTTCAAATTAATGGAATCTAAAGGCATTCACATGACACCCATCTGTCATCTCAATATAAAAAATTGGCTCTTTATAAGGTGTGATTTAACAAGATTGACCAAAAGTAGATGGATAAGAAATAGTTTTCGTACTTCATCAAGATAAAGATAATAAACATAAATGTGTATCCAAAATGGGCAGTATTCCATAATGATAAATTTAGTGAATTGTATTTAAAGAGTACATAAGAAATGGCTTGTGCAATATATCCTGTGTAAGTAATAAGAAATATTGCAATTAACAAACAGATGAAGACCCATTGACTTCTAGAATCTGAGATTAAACTAGAAGATTTCTCTACCATAAAGTTCTCTTCCTAGAGATACCATCATATTGCAAAGGAGAGTTCAGTACGTTCCACAAGACCCAGTTCCTCAGAAGTCCTTCTCAAAAGTAAAGCTGAGTAAGTTGCAGGTGAAATTAAAATTTTTTATAAATAGGATATGCAGAGATAAGTCTTGAGCCGTGAACTACCTGCCTCAATATTATGTGCTTATTGTGAGGTGAATAGTAAATATGTTCCTAAATAAATGAATTTGCAATGCAAACGTGGTCACATATGACTGCCGAAAAATCAATAAGATTCAATAGATTATTTCCAATTAATTAAAAGAAAAAGAAGAAGGAAAAAAAAAACCGCACAAAGCATATATTTAATTATGCCTATAAACAGATAATCATCAACGAGAAAATGTTAATGCAATTTTACCCAGCAGATACTGAATACACAAATCAAGCATCATATTTAGTTAACTATGACTTTGTAAAACAATTGGATCTAATTATCGGGTGCAAGAAACAATAATAAATCGAGACGATAAAATAAACAAAATTTAACCAAAAGGAAAAAGAAAAATCAGGTCAAAGCTCTAAACCCTAAAACATCACGCATCCTGAAGCGGTAACAAAATAATAATAATCAATTAGATCGGAAACTCTCATACATTATGCTTATCATTGTTTTGCTGCAAACAGTATGCCACGCACTGTTTTTATAATAATTATGCATCTTAAAAAAAAAAAACAGAGTGAGTCCCTTTCAACAAAATTGCATTTCCCGATGAGAAGAGTGCTCCAGTACATACTGCTAATTATAAAGGTAAAAGTCAGGCATAGAAAATGAATTTAGTAGTTGTCTTTTGTGTCAAATGTTTCTGATTTGTTTTTCTTTTATATAATGGAGTAGACATGATCATGAAAATCCAATTAAAACACCAAGAATATCAAATATGTTATACAACAGAACATTCTTGAATCATCCAAATATTTGAGATGACGGCTTTGTTATTGTTGTTGTTATTGTAGGTGAATGTTGAATCATCTACGAAGATAAAATTTCATAGTCATATATTTTGCTCTTAATAAGGTTGTAGTCATAACAGATGAAAAGAAGAATAGTTTACTTGTCATAAAAGAAGCAATGAAATTGACAAAAGTCCATATCAAAATTCATAAAAGTAAAGCAAATTAGGTTTTGCAACATAACTTTTAAGCAAAGAACAATGTTATAGTATTTCTATCTTCTACGAACCAACATCACAAAAATTAATCCATCAAACAGTTAGGCACCGCTTTATTTTCTTCAAAGAAAAAGATACTAAAAATGAGAAATAGAATACATAAAGACTAATAATTCAGTTGTGTTACTTAATTTACTCAAATTTGGGAATGTCTACTCGTATCTGAGCAACCTTCGGCTGGGACTGCTAAATACAAGTATCTTATGTCGCGATGGACATGGACACACAAACATGGCTGTGAGTTCAACAGGACAAAGTTGAGTGAAAGATCAGGTCTGTCCCATGCATTCATATAGACATCAAAATGCTACAGAAACCAAATTAATGCATAGAAAGAAAGGATACAAGAATAGTTAATATTTCTTTCGTCAGGTACTTGCAAACACGAGTAACGGGAAATATAGCTAGCAGAAGTTATGTGAGGATCTTCCAAATTTGCTGCAAATCCATCAGACTCATATGATACAAAAACCCAACCAACAGAATCGCTTCAACAATTTTCACAGTGATAACACTAACATGAAAATTAAGAAGATTACAAACCACAATATTCGGATCAAATTTCTAGTTCAAGCATATCTCCAAACAGATTCATCATTTAGAATTTGCTCGATAGATAAGTTTGACAACTCAACAGAACTACTGTCTCAATGGCTTCTCAAGTCTTGATTTTAAATTAGTTTTTTAGCCCGACAAATACAAACAAAAAAAAAATGAATTTTACTTCGATTAATTATTTAGAATCTGTTAGCCAGAAAAGCTTGTCACCTCAGCACCACTCCTCTATCTATGACAGTTCAAAACTTGATCTTCATAAAAATGGAATTTATTTCTCAAAATACAAAAAATTAAAAGGCAAACTCAAGGGGTTTTGGATTGAGCTCACATATAAAGTGGACACAACACAGTAAAATAGCTATATCTAGAGAAGGGAGATTCTATAATCATGTCACTGTATGGAAAGAAAATAGATTAAATGAAAAGAGACACTATATATAATCTTGATCCTTTAGATTGTTGGGTATTTGTACTATTTTCTAAAACATGCAATATCTTTAAAATGTATATTAAGAAAAAATGACAGTTATTGTAATACCCCGTTCCCGGAATACGTACTTAGTTGCGTATTCAGATTTTTCGATCATATTTTTCGATTTGCTTCCTGTATTTATCCTGTATTACGAATTCTTTATATGATTGTTTTGTCTTGGATTTGGGTTCGTGGATTCGGAGTCAACCTTAGTTTGAACCGAAGGCCCGATCCCAGAGTATTGCTCGGTTTGGATATTCTGATAATTAGATTTGACCGATTTTAATTTTAAACATCGTTTTCCAATATTTTAGATTTTATATGATTTTCTGGAATTTTCTTGGATTAAAAGGAATTTCTTCAAAACCGGTGTCGGCCAGTGCCGCTGACCGATTCCTGGATTTTTAATTCTTAAACGGTTTGGAATTTCTAAATGATTCTTTAGACATTATTCCTTCGAATCATATTTTCTACCTACATTCCTTTTCTGAGGATTTTTGGATTTTATGAAAATTCCAACGGAGTCGGTAAATTATTGATTCCAGGATTTTTAGTTTTAAAACTATAAAGTATTTCTTCGAACGGATTTCACTATGATACTTAGTGTAATATTCTTGATTTTTGATAATTATTTCGGGTCGTTCCGAGATACTTGAATTTCGGGCGATTCCGGCATTTTCCGAAATGTTTTCCGCATCCATGATTTAAACCCGAGAATCAGCCTTTTCAATATTTTCATCTTTCAAGTCAAAGAGAAATATCTTCTCATTGTAATTTCTTTTCTTTTTCCTTTTCCTTTTTCCTTCCTCCACAACCACAAGCTTTTCTATTTTCCAAAAAATCCCACTTCCTCCAAATTCCAACACCACACACTTCCACCTACTTCCTCCATTAAATGCATCTCTTTTTCTCTCTCTTCCATGGCTTGCCAAGTGTGGCTAGAGGAGACACCTCATCCTCCCTTATTTGCAATTAAGTCCCTCTCTTTTGTTTAATTGCAACTCCTTTACAAAATCTCAAACCTATATAAACTTTCCCTTTACATTTCTATTTTTTTCCTTTTCTTTCTTTTCTCCTCTCATTTCTTTCTTCTTCTTCTTCTCCAAGAGAACCGGCCGACCCAACCTCCGGCCAGCCACCTCCGGCCACGTCGCCGGCGAGGACTCCTCCCAACTCCGGCCAAGCTCCACCTCCTCCATCACCAACAACAACAACTCCTCCATCTCCTTCTTCCTCAAGGATCATCACCAACTCTACCTTCCTCTTCCTCTCCATCATCAATTTGGTGAGTAATCTTCCTCATCTAGACTTGATTTATTCTTAGTATGTTTGTATTTTCATATCTTGTACAAATATGTCTTCAAATCCATGATTAATTAGTCATCAAACCAAAACCCTAGAAATCTGTTCTGTTTGCTGTTTTTCCCACGATTAGTCGACTTGACCTAGCCATTAGTCGACTAACCCTTTCATTTGAAACTTAACCATTTTCTGGAAACACAATTTTAGTCGACTTAGCCCAATTATTAGTCGACTATAGACCCTTAGTCGACTGCACCCATGACCCTAGTCGACTAGATTTTCCTGTGACTAAAACCCCAACTCTCGGCTCCAGTCGACTTATGCCTAAACTATTAGTCGACTTGACCCCCTAGTCGACTAACTATTCCTCCCTAGTCGACTAACCTATTCCTGAACCAAAACCCCAATTCTCTGTATCTCAGATTTAGTCGACTTAAGTATCTGTTAGTCGACTTGTAGTTCCCTGTTAGTCGACTACCCTTTTTACCTAGTCGACTAACTCTTTCTGAAACAGAATCCCAACTCTCTGGGACCCAGTATTAGTCGACTATACCAGACTGTTAGTCGACTAACCCCTTTATTAGTCGACTACTCATCCTACCCTAGTCGACTAATTCTGTCTGTTTGTTACAGTTATTTACCTTCTCAAACTTGGATCTTATACTTGGTTTATATGTTGTATATTATACTTCTTGACTTGTATCTTGACTAACATCATCTTCACTTCTCTCTTTCTCTCTCCTCTTCACTCTACATATATATATCATAGTTTATGGCGTGCCCCGGATTTCGTGGATTTCGGATCTTTCGGCGCTTTGAGGATTTAGGCGAGTAGTCTCGCTCTTCTCTTATCTCTATTTGAGTTTCCAGTTTCGTCGGAACGATAAGTATTTCATTTCCTATTTTCATGTATTTGATTCCATGTCTATATATATCTTTTGATGCTTTTATACCATGCGTGGCCGACCCTTCGTGGTCGTTGACTTCTAGATTTCTGCTATGTTATTGCCTCAGACATATCAGTTGCATGCTTACTTTTAACACATGTATATCACCTTACATCTGGCGTGGTATCACCTGACCTCTAGTATGGTATCACCTGACTACCTGTCATGCCACTATTTGGCAAGACCCTATTATTATGACCACGACTTACCACTGACCTAATATCTATCTCTTGACTTGTTTGATTGATTGCTAAATGTCACCATCCTATCATGCTAACACTTTACACCCAGCATGATGTACTTGACTTGTGATTGTCATCTTTACGGGAATCCTGATTTGTTATCCTGTATCATGATCAGTGACCTGTATATTGTATTCCTGCTTTACATGCAGTGACCTGACTGTATAGTACTTATGTACTCCAGATTTCCTGATCATGTCCTGATTCTATTATTCCCGTAAAGTGATAATTAAACTATTGAATCCTAAAAAGGACCAACTTGTATTGGGTCGGGGGAAATATGCGGATATCGATATGTGTTCGTGTTTACAGTGGCATTAGGTTGTGCACTATATCCGGTCTGACCTGTGGTACTCCAGGGGACCGAGGGGAGAGCTGGCTCCCTTATTACTGTTATGATAGGGCATACATAAGTCCCTCCTGTTTAGCCTAGCGGCTGGCTTCCGTTTCCATGCAACGGAACAATCCTGGACCGTGGTCCCGGGCATGCACGGGACCCACTGTAAACATAGTTCGTTGATACAACCGCTATTTCCAATAACAACCTCGACTTTCTATATATGGAAGTATGTGAGTTGGGATATATACCGAGACACATACCTAGATATATGGTAAGACGAGTAATAATAAAGTGTCATAATAACTGGCTCTTTAAGTTGTAAGTAGAGGTATGTGGAATGGGACGCATACTAAAGCCTGCAACTTAAATGGCTCTGAATCTGTGATATGCATTACTATATTTGCTAGTCTTGGATTTTACTTCGAATTTCCGGTTTTATGAGTATTATCGTATTAACGGCTCATATTCTGCTTTATCCTGGATTTCCTGTTTTATGGATATTATTATATACTTGTTCATATATACTTCCTTTGTGTTCTAACCCTCCTGTCTCCTGTACTTGACACTTGTGCTCCTCCTGGCTCGCCACCTGGCCTTCATATTACTACTCGCCTGGGGAGTTTCACTGACTCCCCTGGATTCTTATGTCCAGGTCATGGAGCCCGGAGCGTATGGATTTCCCCCCGTTACTGCTCAGAGTGGCGCAGCGGTATCGTGGATCTCCAGACGACAGTCCAGAGCCACATCCTTCCAGACCCCCTTTGTGCCTCTCGAGTTTTTCCTTAGCAAACTCGGGAGTGCTCTTTTATACTTTTCATACTTGTACATCCTTGTATACTTGTATGCGAGCTCCCTTTTATACCGTTCATATTATGTATATTCCTTGTACTCTCGCATTTGCGCATATTAGTGATATGATATTCATGTAATATTGTAATCACTCTGGTGATAATTCTGTAATTGTATATATGTGTTGAATGTATAATGCACCATTTGCTTCCGTACTCTGATTCTTGTCTGTACTGATGCTTAGCGTATATACGTGGGGCACTTTCTGACCTGCGTATATACGTCGCAGTGACGTCCCCGTATCAGCGGGATCGGGGCGTTACAGTTATGCTAGCATGTAACAACAATTATAATTAAATAAAACAAAAGAACCTGACCTGGGGAATGCAGTCGCGACGTCGCTGCCCTAAAGGATCAAAAGCCCGTCTCCTTGTCCAGACGTTGAATCGGCCTTGTCCCCTAGCGGTAAAGGATATCCCCCGGATTCACCAGCACTCAGCCCAGGACGGTGGGCAGAGCCTCTGCTCAAATGAAGAAGTTGCCCATAAAATAAAGATGAAAATACTTTTAAACACTGAAGCCATTCTCACGAAGAGTAGTCTTCAGGTTTTCTTTAAGATGAGAAAAAGAGAAATGAGTTGTGTCTGTTGCTATTGGAGTCAGGTTTTCTTTTAAGATGAGAAAAAGAGAAATGAGTTGTGTCTGTTGCTATTGGAGTGAGGGTCTATTTATAGATTTAGAACCCAAGTTGTTGTAACCACTCCAACAGAAAATCCAAGCAGTTGAGATATTTTCTCAACCGATTTAGATTCTAAGACTTGGTCAGAGTTGACTTAGTAAAACAAAATCTGAAATAAAAGCTTTTCCTTTTTTATTTTAATACAAAAAATCCAACATTTACAAGATCACCACCAATCATAATCAAACATATCAGATTTCGTTTAGCAGTCACTTGACGAAAGTGATTTCAGCCGTGGGAAAGATTTCATTTTGGAAATATGCCAAAGTTTGAGACCGAGTGAGTCAAGAATACATGAGCTGAGAGTGAGAAAGGGAAGGAGAACAAGAGTCAGAGGAAGCAAACCTTTTCTTGCGCACAACAGTTGCAGATTGTCCCATAGATAGTTCGCGGAAGCTGCCGGCTGTCGAAGGTTTTGATTCCTCCGTGATAATCTCATTGAAATTGGTTCCAAAGTCACAGTCAGGAGTGCTCAACGTCATCGTTTCAGATTACTACACCTGTAGAATAAAACGCCTACATTATTTAAACCTGCCTGTTTTTCAATGCATCTGTCCCACTGTTTCACGCCACTTTTCATGTCTCCTACCGATTGAGGTGGGGCAACTCCATGCCATGAAAAGAGAAGATTTCACGGACATACTGTATTTTTATACGAAGTTGAGGATAACGTACCTGAAAGTTGTCTGTGTTGGGTCCCAAAGTCACATAAGAAAGTCGTGATCACACATAATTTCTGCTGCTTGGTTTGCTACAAGTAAGAAGAAAAAGAAAAAATGTAAATGAGAAATAAGAAAAAAAATGTGAGAAAAAGATTAAAAAAAATAAATTTTGTACAAGTAAATTTTTCAGTATTTAATTGTAATATAAAAATTTAAGCAGAAAAGTATATTGTATTTTTCTGTGCTTGATTAGTAATGTGGAAGTGAAAAAATTCATCACAAAATTAACCAAAAAACAATATTGCAACGAGTATTAATTATAAAAAAATTTAAACTATAATTAGATTGCAAGTGAGATTTACAAAATCACAAAATTAATTGTTTTGAACTACAACTTATTACAAGTGAGATTTACATGACCACAAAATTAACTGTATCACCCAGCAAGTGAAAAAATATTAGTGTAATAAAAGATGTAAAAAGAAAAAAGGAAAAAGAAAAAGAGTGCTCTAATTTCGCTTTGGATTAGAGGGAAAAAGCAAAAGAGTGTTCTCATTTCGTTTCTCCTGTTCCAAACTCTCATTCTCTTTTCCGGTTCCAAACAAACACCGGAAATGGAAATGAGTTTTCCCACTTCAATTTTTCCCCAATTCCGGCCCGAACCAAACAAATAGGAATAATTAGCACCATAGCATCAAACGAATCCTCAGAAAATTGCTTCCAAATAACTAGAAAAGGTTTTCCAATTCTCACATGCTTCTGCATCAAAGGTTTTCCAACTCATCACCTTTGTCTGCGGGAATTTCCCATAATATGTTCAAAGAACCTGACACAACATAGATACATATTTACATTCGTCACACGTGAAATAAAACTATTGAATAATAATCTGTAAATCTGTCTCAATTTTAGTTACAAAAATTTCCTTTTCTTCTGTGTCAGAAAACTAGTGAATAAGTTTTGTTACAACAAGCTTTTATCAGTTTCCTCTCAATTTCATTGATACCCTTCACAAGGCAAACACCACCACCTTGTGTGTGCATAATATCAGCCTCACCTGTATCTATTCCTGCCTCGACTGAAAGATAACAGCACAAAACCGGAGCTTTTAACATTCTCCCTGCCTCTTCTATATTTTCTATATGTAAACCTTTGACATATTCATGGATAGTTTTTTCCCCCACAATTTCTCAGCAATGAGCCGTGGCGCCGAATGAATTTGAGCCTCTGCGTCCCTAGGAGAATACAATCTATACGCCAAAAGATACAGTTGGCCTTTCCCAACAATTGCTGCCATATCCAGCCGTGAATAATTTTTCAGGCTGTAGCATCAGCAAAAGGCCTCATCATGCTGCCACCATCAGCCATTGGTGATGGCTCCTCTTCCCGCTCTGGCTGGATGTTCAAATCAATCTGAGCCTTCAGAGGTGATGGCAACATTATCCTCTTCTCAGGATCATCATCAGCCTCACCCTCATTATACACCGCTGGACTTCGAGGGGAAGAACCACTACTTATACATTTCCCCAATGGCAGCGGGTCACCACCTGGGGGGATCTCTGGTGACTGAGCAAGTGATGATTGCTTCTTACGGGCAGCAACAGCAGCAACAGTCTCTGCTTCTTTCTCTGACTGACGCTTCTCACGCCGCAGCATAAGGGTTCGAAACCGACGCTTTACGGTGAGGCAGACATTGCAAGTGCATGTCTGCTTGTGCTTGGGGCCTTTACCACTTGGGGCTGGATGCAGACAATGCATGTGCAACCAGGCCGATGGCGCGGATGCTTTGTAGTTGGTTGTGAAGATGAAGGTAAGGCTTCCCCCTCCCAAGTATTGCAAGGTTGGCAAGTGTATCAAGCCCATCCGATACTTCAAATTTGTCATTATTTTCCACTTTTACCCTGGACCTCCTTGAACCTGACCAAAAAGACATGATATCATGGGAAATCATTTCATACAGTGATGAGAAATTCGAAAGAGTGTGATAATCAATCAAGAAGCATTACTTGCCTGTAAATTTGACACAGGTTTTGAATGTCTAGGCTTCTACATATCATAAATGATTTGTATATATCTTATACATGTGAGAGTTATAAATGTCAATTTATCTTTCTTATTTTTCCTTCATTTATTCCAGCAGAAGGTACATTTTTTTAAAAATGTCATCTTATTTCCTTGTGTGCAGATGGGTGGGCTGTAAAGAGGAGGAGAGCCAGAACACTCCCATGAAGAGGCGAAAATTATTTTTCGTGCTAGACTCTTTTGGTAATGCTGATGTGTGTATTAAATGAATATTTAGTTCAGCTTATTGGCTATGTTGCACTTGTATGTCAACACCTACATTGGTCCATGAAGAGGTAAATTCTAAAATTTCGGTGCATGGATTGGTTGTGGATATGTAAATAAAAATAAATTATATATAGAAATAAATTCAAAAACCAATAGTTTTTTAATATACCAAAAGAATAGTTTTTCTTACAGATTTAGACATTCTGAAAGGATAATGTTGAGAGTTAGCATTACTTCATTATGTCAAAACAGTTTTTTAGTTTCATGGGCTTCTAAATGCAAAGCTGAAAGAAAGATTTAAGCCAGGACCAATATAATCTACTTACACCACTTTATTTTTTCCTTTGTTGTTGTTGTTGTTGTTGTTGTCGTCGTCGTCAGAATTTTAGAAGAAGAGATTTCTCGTAGTATTATTGATATGAGCAATATCTCAAATATATAGGCATCACAATTACAAGGTACGAAAATATTTATCCTAATATAATTACTTCTCATAATATGAGTAGAACTCTTAATAACATAGAAGCATGACTCCTAGTAGCATATAAAAACATAATTCATAATATGGTAACTATAATATGACTCCTAATAGCTACCTATAATAATCAAACACTTTAACACTCCTAACACTCCCCAAGCTGGAGCATAGATGTCAATCATGCCCAGTTTGTTACAATACTAGCAAAATATATATTTAAATAAAATTTTCATACTACTAATTTCATGACACACTGTTGATTCCAAGCTGGAGCAATGATCAAGACAATACTGATTCCACGCTGCTGAAGCATTGATGTCAATATTGAAGTTGCCAATCAAAACGTAAAGACCACATGATCATTGGATATAATTAGGATTTTAGAGTTTTTCAAACTCAGTAAAAATTGAGGTTTTGCTTATCTTCAAAGTCAGCAGAAATGGAGGTTTTGAAGATCCTCAAACTCAGCAGAAGAGATTTTGAGAAATTCTCAAACTCAGCCGACAGAAAAAGAGGTTTTACGAGATCCTCAAAATCAGTAATAGTAGATGAGATTTTAAGAGATCCTCAAATTCAGTACACAATAGAAGAAGATTTGAGAGATTTCTCAAACTCAGCAGAGTAAATATCAAAAAACACACGCACAGACTTTGCCATAAGCAAATAATTCTTCCCTTTGAGTTTGACAGTAAAAATCAGCGTAGATGACGCAATACGAGTAGTAAATGGTTACAATTGACTCAGCAGGGACGATAGAAAGTAGCAAAAGACTCGACAGTAGATGATAGAGACCGTAGATGCTGCAGTTGTAGCTGTGAAGATGATTGGAGATGATCAGAGGAGATATTGAGGCAGTAAAAAGCAGCAGGGACTGTCGATCAGAGGTTATCGAGAACCAAAAACTCAGTTGGCAGGAGCTGCAGAGGATTTTAGATGGTGTAAAAATTGATGTCCGCTAGGTTTTGTGATGTTTGAGGGTTGGACAACATTAGCATGGAGATTATGAAGAGACAGCTTCTATTTGAAGGTTCTTTAGATGAACAATACCTCGTATTGTTCACAACACTTTTCATGATAAACAATTTTTTATTTTTATTTTTTGAGATGAAAGCAAGAAATGCTGGGGTTAGGATTTTTGAAGAAGAAAATATTAGGGTTAGCATTTTTGCTCTGATACCATGTAAGAATTTTAGAAGAAGAGATTTTTTTTATTATTATTGGCAATCAAAAATATAGGCATCGTAATTACAAAGTAAGAAAAATCTCTAATTCTAATACAATTACTTCTCATAATATAAATAGGACTCCTAATAACATATAGAAACATGACTCTAGTAGCATATAAAAACATGACTCCTAATAGGTAACTAAAATAATTAAAGACTTTAACAATTATTATTATTATTATTATTATTATTATATTATTATTATTATTAAAAACATAGATTTTTCACATTGAAGTTGGCCAGCAGCAAGAATATGTTGACAACATGTAGATTTTAAAATTTAACATATCATCCAGTGCACAAAATCAAAATACAAAAATAGAAGGTATTTTAAATGGTTACTGTTAATAGCATTCATATGAAATCAAGAACATATTTAGTACATGTCCAAAACATCTAAAGATAAGGAGGATTCAGATGCAGAAATTGTTTTGCTTTAAGATATATAGAATGTAAGTGCTAATGAAGCATATTATATTATAGTATCCCCATATATAATGCTACTATGCCAGTTAGTTTCATCATTGCTCGCTCTGGCATCCACTTGCCCATCAAACAGGCCAACAAATTAACATACTCTACTTAATTTATAAATATGATAAAAAAAACTATCAGACAGGAGAAACTGTGAAGTAAAAAGATTAACACCAAGCTGTTCTCATACCTGCTTTAATCGGAAGGATATCTGTTAGCTCCATACTCATTTCCTGAGCAGGTGAACATGAAGACCTATGAAAGTATAAAAGACAGAACATGAGATATCATGAATTAAGTGGAGACATTATCCAGTGCAACCGTTACGATAATAACAAAAAACTTTATCCTAATCATTTGGTTAGGCTCAGTGAAACAAATAAGTAATTATCTGACAGACAGTTGAAAAATTATCGTAAATCCTTCTGTGAAACCTCATTAAGTTTTGCTCTGTAACTGACCCAAGTTTGATGGCGAAAGGCTTGGATTATGATAATGATGTGATACATCAACAGGATGGCACCAGATGAATCATCTTCAGATGGACTACAGAACAACTTGAATGGGAAGCATTCTGGCAAAAACACTATCCAGTTTCACAGACGGTATTCCATATAGTGAGACATCTTCCACATGTGAGACCTCTCAAAATAAGCCTTACTTGAGTGATCTTTAACATGTCAGAAACTGCTCGTTAAAATAATATGGCACTCATAGAGAGTTCTCTGAGCTCTCTGCATTGTAACATTTCACACCATACAGTTGGTTATTTGGATATTTTGGCCCTTTGGCTTTATGCGTGTCTCACAGTTGAAAGTAATTCCCTATAGGGCCTGTTTGGTTAAGGGTGGAAGTAAGGAAGTGAAGAAGTGAGGAAGTGATAATAGTTCCCTTTGGAACTTGGGAATTGGTTAGTAAGTTTTCTGGTGTTTGGATGTTGTTAGGAAGTGTGGTTTGAAAAATGTTTTATCTTTTCCAGTGTTTAGATCGTAATGTGAAAGTGGAAGTGGAAAAGTTGACCACAAAGTTGATCGCAAAATATTATTAAAATAAAAATTAATTAAGAAAAATAAAAAATGGACTGTAATTAGAATGCAAGTAAGATTTACATGATCAAAAAATTAATTGTTTTGCGCTACAACTTATTAAAATGAGATTTACATGGCCACAAAATTAACTGTAGCACCCTGTAAGTGAGGAAGTGATTGTGTAAAAGGAAAAAGAGAAAAGGAAAAGGGGTTTTCTTATTTCCTTTTCCGGTGTTTGGATAGATAGGGAAGTGAGCAATTATACTTCCCCATTTCCTAACTTCCGCTCACTTCCTTGCAACCAAACACCCCCTATAGTGAATCAATAAATGTTTCCTTTCAAGACGCAAGAGGCCAGGAGATTGTTGGAGGTTGCTCCTTAGTTGCAGAAGCTTAAAACGAATGGTCAAAAAGGTAGGCTTCTTATATGCCACTTGCCTTCTAGGATTTATTGTTGTGCGCGCGGGGACAACAACCTCTCTGAGGAATCCACCAACCAGGCGGAGACTTGATACAGCTGGAGAAGCAACCAACACGACAAGGACAGAGAAACAATAGAGAAAAGCAATCAACACAGTATTTAACGAGGTTCGGCAACGTGCCTACGTCCTCGGGGCAAGGGAGAGAGATTTTATTGATTCAGCAATCAATACAAACTAATACAGAGGGAACTTTTTCAGAGGGATTCTTAGGGATTCAATACATGAGGGCTCTAGCCCTTATTTATAGCCACAGAGTCCCTGGATTTAAGGAAACCCAGATTGGATTCGATCATATCCAGAAAAGGAATCCGAATCCCAAAAGGAAAGCCAAAATGCGTCTGTCGGTCGGCCGGTCGACCGACCCATGCCACGGTCGACCGCTCCCTGCCACGGTCTACCGGGCGGTCAACCGTGATGATCCTGTGCACGTCGTGCATGCCGATTGACCGGGCTGTCGACCGGCCTTCTCCACCGGTCGACCGGGCAGTCGACCGGGAGCACAATCTGGCCTGCTTCAATGTGCCGTCTTGCTCCTTTGTCTTTCGATCTCTGTGCTACTTTCTCTACTTCCTCTATCTCCTCTCTCCCTACAATTCTCCATCTCGATGAAGATTTTTCAAATCTGAGTCGATCTCCAACGAACTCCAGTCTATTACCTGGCGAAATCGACACACGATCTCGGCAAAATCGACACACGATCTCAGCTTGCGCGCTCCGAACGAAATCGACACATGATCTCGACGAAATCGACACACGATCTCGACTTGAAACCTTTAGCTCAGCTATCCAACTGGAATGCCCCACACATGCCTTCCCTACACTTCACCTTAGGAGAACTTCCATACATGCCAATCACCGAACGTGTCTCCACTCCGCAACTACATGACCTCACGAAGAGCTCATCATGAGTCAACACTAACTCTCCAACTGACTGGCTCTATCCAGTCTACATGTCTTCAGCTGACGGTCCAACCAAGTCTGAGTAGAGCACACCAAACACCATCATCGACTTCAACAACTGGATGCACACCCCTCCTATGCAAGCTCAACTATCTTCTCACCCGAAAATCATTTGTTCATCGAGATCACAACACCTCACATCTACGTGAAGTCCAACTAGCCATAACACTTCACCTCTACGTAAAGTCTCTCCACCTCTACGTGAAGTTCCAATCAGCTTCTCGAGAACCAAATAGCTTCATATGGGTTGCATCAGCAAATATGGTTGCACCTTTACGGCTGCCTACGTACCTTGCCCAAGGGATCAAGCCAACCGTAGTTCATTTGAATGAGTTTTATCAAGCTCAAGCACTTGTACCTGAATCTTCAGCAGCGAACCTATCTGGCTGAGTCATATGAACCTCCTCACGACCATCATGGAGAACAACGGCCTTCAACTTGAGCTTGTCGCGAACACAAGCTTGAGATTCATGTTTCTTTACCCACATACGTGGTTTTACCTTGGTTTCAATGGCTGCAAACAATTCGACATTCTCATCAATGTCTTCAACCTGTTCAGCATCAACCCTGGCTACATGATCTCCACCCGGTGTCACATCCGGTGAAGTCTTCACTGATGCCGAACAACTAGAGATGGTGGAGTAGCATCAACCTCCACCCGCTGCGATACTTCCTTGGTCTCCGTCCTCTCCACCTGCTGAGAGACGGTAGACTTCAACACTGAAGTCTCATCAAACGTGACATGCCTACTCAACACGATCTTCTTGTTTTTGGGGTCCCATAACCTGTAACCTTTCATATTTCTGTTAACACCCAAAAACACAAGCTTCTTTGCTCGCGGATTCACCTTGCCATCTTTGGCACTGAAGTAGGTCGGACTTTCAAATTCCCGCAACAAACCATGATCTTGAGCAACTTTTTCAGACCAAATTTTCAATGGAGTTTTACCTCTTATCGCAATCGATCCATTTATGAGATGGCAAGCATACACAATCGCCTCAGGCCAAAACGATTTGTCTAATCTTGCATTAAACAACAAGCACCGAACCTTCTCCAGCAAGGAACGATTTACTTCCTTAGCCAACCCATTTATACCTTCTGTGAAGTGAGTACCAATACCGGTGTTCTGGCCAAATTGTAGGAATTGATTCATGTCTCTTTCAACATTACCAATCTGTAGCTCCTTAATATTCCTACAAGTCTGCTTCTCCATTCTTCATTTTCACGTCACTAACATATCTAGGACTTCACACCTTTGTCTCATGGGATATATCTAACAATGCCTAGATAACTTATCAATAAAAGAGACAAAGTACCTGTGACCTCCAAGCGATGCATTCTTAGCAGGTCCCCAAACACTTACGTGAACACAATCAAGAAGACCTTTTGAGCGGTGAGTGCTGGTGCTGAATTTCACCTTCTTATCCAGAACACTGTGTTCACCTTTCAAGTTGCAGGTAGCAGCACCTTCTAATGATCCCTTCTTTGCAGGAGCTTGCAAAGACCTTTCACCTCGTTGTCCGACCTTCACCTGCCAGACCTTTGTGCAATCATCATTTGAAGAACTAGAGGTCTCCACCTGACCTGTAACCGTACTACCCTTCAAGTAGTAGAGATTTTCCTGACGGACGCCCTTCATAACCACCATTTTGCCTTTGGTCATCTTAAGAACACCATCTCGTATAGATACCACAAGGCCCAATGCTTCCAAAGCACCAACAAGATAAGATTCCTTTTGAGTTGAGGTACATACCTCACCTATTTCAATTCTCGTGCTATCACATCTTCCATCTTGATACGGACTGTACCCATCCCTTCTATATTACACGGATGATTATCACCCATGACCGTGTAACATCCATCTAGCTTCTCAAAACTAGAAAACCAGGCCCTATTCGAGCACACGATAGGTGGCTCCAGTATCTAAGATCCACTCAGCATTATCTGAGTAATCAACAGTAGGAGTAGTAACAGAGAAAAATACCGATGAGTCTGAATCCGATCCATCCGCCTGTGCGAGATTTGCCTCGGTGTTTGACTCCATCTTCTTACCTTTGGCCTTCGGGCAATCAACTTTCCAGTGCCCTAGATCTCTGAAGCCTGATATAGACTTTGATCTTCTTTGATCATCTCTTCCCTTCCTATTGGAACTCCTGCCTCTTATCGCCAATGCCTCTGCTGTTGTGTTCTCAAAAAAAGACAGTCAGTCATGTCTCCTTACTTCATAACTCACAGGAGCAGCAAACACCTCACTGTAGTTAAGGAATTTTCTTCCATTGATCAATTTAAGAGTAAAGGTCTCATACTCTTCCCTAGGAAGAGAATTCAATAGTATTACCGCCTTATCATCTTCATTTGTCTCCGCATTCATATTAACTAGATCTGTAAGAAGCTTCGTATAGCGATTCAAGTGTTCATTGATGGAGCATCCTCTTTACATCTGAAAACTATAAAGCTTACTCTTCAACTGCAACCGCAATTATATGCTTTTCGTCAGATACTTCTTCTCCAGGATCTCCCACAGCTGCCTCGCAGATGTCTCATGCAACACATGATACTTGATGTCTTGTGTCAAACAAGACCTGATCAAGCCACACGTCGTACGATTCATCTTGTCCCAATCTTCTTCTGTTGTTGATGCGCGCTTCTTCTCCAATCGTAGAGTGTCTTCGAGGTTTGATGCCGTCAGTGCATCCATCACCTCACACCTCCACATACCGAAGTTGTTCGTACCGTTAAACTTTACCACATCAATCCTCAGCGGATGTGCATTCATGGATGTACCTTCTCCAGCCATCTTTTCAACTAATTCCTTAAAGCAATGCGGAAACAAACGGAGTTAGATAAAACAAACTAGATAAAGACAGGATCTTTACCTCCACGCGAAACCCTCGAAGAGTTTCCAAAGCAATCTACTCCTCCAAATTGATTCCTCGAGCAATCTACACGTTTTGAGATCGACACACGATCCCACAAACAGTCCCAACGCCGCTCCGAGATCGACACACGATCTCTGCCAAACAGCAACTGATGCACTTGGAATCAACACACGATCCCACGACTAACCTGGGATGCTCTGATACCAATTGTTGTGCGCGCGGGAACAACAACCTCTCTGAGGAATCCACCAACCAGGCGGAGACTTGATACAGCCGGAGAAGCAACCAACACGACAAGAACAGAGAAACAATAGAGAAAAACAATCAACACAGTATTTAACGAGGTTCGGCAACATGTACGTCCCCGGGGCAAGGGAGAGAGAATTTATTGATTCAGCAATCAATACAAACTAATACAGAGGGAACTTTTTCAGAGGGATTCAATACATGAGGTCTCTAGCCCTTATTTATAGTCACAGAGTCCCTAGATTTAAGGAAACCCAGATTGGATTCGATCCCATCCAGAAAAGGAATCCGAATCCCAAAAGGAAAGCTAAAACGCGTCTGTCGGTCGACCGGCCGATGCCACGGTCGACCACTCCCTGCCACGGTCAACCGGGCGGTCGACCGTGATGATCCTGTGCATGTCATGCACGCCGGTCGACCAGGCTGCCGACCGGCCTTCTCCACCGGTCGACCGGGCAGTCGACCGGGAGCACAATCTGGCCTGCTTCAATGTGCCGTCTTGCTCCTTTGTCTTCCGATCTCTGTGCTACTTCCTCTACTTCCTCTATCTCCTCTCTCCCTACATTTATGACAAGCTCCTCTACAAGTTGTTTTCTTGGCCAGGATTCGCACCAAATTCAAGGAATCATGTTAGGTTGGCAAACGAAAGTAAAATTCTGTGTCAAATCTTACATAAAGTCATGGGCGCTGCAGCCAACCCCACTCTAAAGAGAGAAGTCTTAGATTATGATGATGTGTTGATTGATGTCAAATTTTCCATACAGAAAAGACATTTGACTTAGTAAATAATTCATTATAAGGGAGATGCGACGGAACCAAAGACATAACAGCTGAGTGAGAAACTAGATTTAAGTTACAATAATTGAAGGGCCAAATGGTATTTTGGATGATATCTATTAAACCTTTTGTGAATTCTCCAAACTGAGCTACAGTGAAGAGAGCTTATAATTAATAGTCAGGCTAACATAGAAGCAAGCAATATTCTGCCAGACGGTTACCTAATGAACCATGAACACACCAACATAAAATAGCTGACATAGCGTGGGGCTATCCCATTTGTGGAGAAGTTACAAAGTTCTTTCACATAAACGACAATGATGAGGAGAGGTTCCTGAGACATCTCAGACAAGCAAAGGGTTGACTATTTGTAACGCCCCGATCCTGCGGGTACGGAGACGTTACTGCAACGTATATACGCAGGTCCGAAATACCCTCACGTATATACGCTAAGCATCAGTACAGGCAAGAATCAGAGTACGGAAGCAAGTGGTGCATTATACATTCCAACACATGAGTACAATTACAAAGTTATCACCAGAGGTGATCCAATATTACATGAATATTACATCACTGATATGCGCAATTGCGAGATTACAAGAGATGTACAAGTATGAACAGTACACAGGCACTCACGAGTTTACAAAAAGAAAACTCGAGAGGCACACAGGGGGGCCTGGAAGGATAGAGCTCTGGATGATCTGCTGGAGATCCACGCTACCGCTGCGCATTACAGGTCAGCAACTGGGATTCTACAAGCTCCAAGCTCCGACATGCTCCAAGCTCCAGGACCTGGACATGAGGATCCAGGGGAGTCAGATAGAACTCCCCAGGCGAGTGGTGATACGAATGCCAAGTGGCGAGCATAGGTAAGCATGCAGGAGCAAGTAGATATAAACAAGTGATATCAAGTAGGAACTACTCATGGCATGGTAAGATAAGAGAAGGTAAAGAGATGAGAAGTAAAGTAGATAGGGCAACACCAGATATCTCCTAAACTAACATAAAACCGATAAAACCGATAAAACCGAATAAAATCGATTACGAGCAAAACCGATTGTACAAGCTTAGGTCACGGCCCCATGAGATTAGTACCTCGAAGGAATAATCCAAATAAGGAAACCCTCATCTATATACCTTTATCCCATGTCACCATAATCCAAATGCATACAACCCGAGTTACAAAACGGCACAGCAAATTGTATATTAGCATCTTATTATATTTGAGCCGTCTAAGTTCCAGGCTTCAGTATGTGTCCCATTCCACATACTTTCACTCACAACTTATATAGCAAGTTATTTGGAAACTGATAAAGATCGATGAATCATGTTTCGGATGGGCCCCGTACATGCCCGCGACAACGGTCCAGGAGTATCCGGTGCTGAGCCGGAACGTACCGCTAGGTACCGGGACTTATTTACGCCCGAACAGGAATAGAGTATCGCAGATCCCGTAGAAATAGGCCTAGGGCGTGTGCATACCCGGCAGGAATAACAGGAGTAGGGGTGCCAGCACACCCCACGGAATCCCTGGTGGCCGCCAGGTGATCCCTCAAGTATGTGGCCACGCGCGGCTCTATAAGACCACCATAAACATGATTAATCAGGGCCCATCAGTTTCCCCCAAACCGGGTGCAAGTTGTCTTATTAGAATTTAATATGTGATTATCAATTTACGGGAATAGCAGGTACAAGACATGATCAGGAGTTCAGGAGTACATGAGTACTATAGATTCAGGTCACTGTAGATATAATACAGGATAACAAGTACAAGATTCAAGTCACTGCATGTAATGCAGGATAACAAGTATAGTATTCCCGTAAATGAGATAATCACAGGTCAAGTATATCATGCCGGGTGTCAAGGGATAGCATGACAAGATGGTGATATTAGACAGGTAACCAGTCATGTCAAAAGATTGATATTAGTCCGGTGGCAAGTCATGTCATAACAAGGGGTCTTGCCAAGTAGTAGCATGTCTGGTGATAACATATCATTTGACAAGTGAGATAGACTGGTGTGAGATATTAGCATGCAATTGACAGGTACTAAGTAATGGCATGGCAAGTGTTAGCATATCAGGTAAATACATGGCATGTGATAGAATAGTAGCTGAGCACAATCAAGCGGAGCTGAGCAAGCTGGAGTGTACAAACAGCAAACAGTATTTAACACTGGAGCGTCTGGCAAGGTTACCGGGACAACTCGGCTTAAGGTGCGAGTAGGAAATCCGGCAGCATCCCGCCTAGACGAATCTAGTGGTAAAGCGCTGAACGCTGATCATGATAACCAGGCGGAGCTGAGAAACCTGACGATCCCAATCACGTCTCTTTCGAGATAGTGAGAAACCGGAGGCTGAAGGTTCCAAAGAAACCTGACGGTCCCAATCACGTCTCTTTCGAGATAGTGAGAGACCGGAGGCTGAAGGTCCAGAGAAACCTGACGGTCCCAATCACATCTCTTTCGAGATAGTGAGAGACCGGAGGCTGAAGGGTCGAGAGAAACCTAAAGGTCCCAATCACGTCTCTTTCGAGATAGTGAGAGACCGGAGGCTGAAGGGTCTAGAGAAACCCGACGGTCCCAATCACGTCTCTTTCGAGATAGTGAGAGACCGGAGGTTGAAGGGTCTAGTCATTGGCACTCGGCCATACAAAAATACAGGGACTCCGCCCAATACATAATACATGAAAACATGAAATAAAATACATGTCGACCCGACAAAGCGGGGAAACTCAAATGGAGGCGAGAGCGAGGACACTCGCCTAGATCTACAGAAAATACTGTGAAGTCCCTGATCTCCGGAATTCAGGTAACCAACGCTTAAACGCGTTAAAGAGAGTGATAGATAGAGAGGAGAAAATCAAGAGAGAGAAAGAGAATGAGAGAGAGGAGAGAGAAAGTGAGAGCTAGAGAGAGTGCACAAGGAGAGAGAGTGTGCACAGGAGGACGCGGGTTTGAGAGTGAGACGCGGGGGTCGCAGACGCGGGAGTCGCGTCGCGGGAATAGCAGACGCGGGAATCACAGACGCGGGAATCACGTCGCGAAGGTGCCACAAACGCGGGGTTCGAGACCCGCATTCAAGTCAGGGCACGAGGAGAACGCGGACGCGGTCGAGGGTTCCGCGTCGCGTTAACACGAGAAGAACACAGACGCGGGCATAAGCTCCGCGTCGTGTTAATACAGGAACGCGAAGGCCGTGTTAAGAATTGCTTGGACGCGGGAGTGAGATCCGCGTTAGCAATATACAGAGGGAGAGAGGAAGGGAAAGGTGATGTTGGAAGTTTAAGTAGTGGAGATGGAGGTGATGTTGTGATGGTGAAAGTGATGGTGGAAGTGAAGATGGTGGTGGAAAATAGTAGAGGTGATGGTGATGTTAGTTGTTGTCGTTGTAATCGTCACCGCAATGGTTACCGGAATAATCGTAAACGATTACCGGAATAATCATCGGAGATGTTACCGATGAAGAAGAGCTCGGCCCAATCCAATGGAGGTGGCCGGCCCTTGAGAAGATGATGGGGTGGTAGCCGGCCATGGCCGGAGGTGGCCGAAATCCGGTAGCTCAAGCCCAAGCCCAAGCAACCATGGGGGTGCAAGTGTAGTTAAAAAATGAAAAGTTAGAGTTTTGGAAACGAGGTTTCGGAGAGCAAAGCTATAGTTCATCGGAAAGAGCACGACGAGGAGAAGAAGATGACAAGGTCGTTGGTTGCCAAGGTGGAGTATGTGGTAGTGGAGTGGTGGAGAAGGTGGTGGGGAAGTGGGTTATTTTGGTGTTTCATGGTGGAAAAGAGGAAGAAGAAGGTGATATGGAGTAGTTGTTGTTGGAAATGGAGGAGGAGATGAAGGAGAGAATGATGGTGGAATTTGTGGTGAAAAATGGAGGGAAAATGGTGGAGAAATGGGTGGCCAAAGGAGGGCCATGGCCTGGTGCGTTCTCTGTTGGAACCAAGGAAGAAGAAAGAAAAAGAAATGAAGAGAAGGAAGGAAAAAGGGGGGTGGTTATATATAAAGGGAAAATATTATATTATAATGCCACCCACAAAACCCCAAAATGAGACCTGCGTCTCACCAAAAGAATGGCTGCGTCCAGGCCAAAAGAATTGGACGCAGAGATTAAAAGCTGCGTTCATGAGGGGAAAACGCGAGATCTGCTTTTTAACAGAAAGGACAAAAAGCCAGATTTGACTTGATTGAAATTGATTAGCAGTGCATTAAATGCAGTAAGGAGAGGATCTCTGCATTGAATGCGGAATCCTAGGTAGGTGAAACTCGCGTCTAGCGAGGAGAGAGAAAATGAGAAGAGTAAAATATCTGGATAAAATTCCGGTATCTGGGAAAACACCGAAAACTCCGGAAAAGTCCAAAAATAAAGTAGCTTGGAAAGCTTCCCAAAAATCCTCAAAAATAATACATATTATATAAAGATTTTTGGTGAAATTGTTTTTCAGAAATTCAATCCCATTTTCAAAATAAAAATCATAAGGTCAACCGTCAACATCGGTCTACACCGGGTTGGCCGATTTTGATAAAATCAGAAAATTCCCAAAAAATGAATTAAGATAGTAAATATTATTCTAAGCAAATATGTGAAAGCGGTTTCTCAAAATTTGACTCCATTTGCAAATTAAAAATCCAGGAATCGGTCAGCGGCACTGGTCGACACCGGTTTTGAAGATTTTCATTTTAATTCGTGAAAATTCCAGAAAATCACAGAAAATATAAAATATTGGAAAATGATGTTTAAAACTGAAATTGGTCAAATCTAAATACTAGAAAGACCAAATTGAGTAATTCACTAGGATCGGGTTCTCAGTTCAGACTAAGGCTGACTCCGAGTTCACGAATCCAGATCCAAGACAAAACGATCATATAAACAACTCATAGTACAAAACAAATACAGGAAGTAAATCGGAAAATATGATCGAAAACTCTAAATACGCAACTAAGTACGTATTCTGGGAGCGGGATGTTACACTATTATACGTCAAAAAGAACTGAAGTTTCCATGGATACAATAATCAGTTCTTTACTCATACATATGAGAATTTTCTTAGCATCACAAAAAAAAATAATGCAAACATTTCATAAATTTCAGATTTTCCATCATCAATCTAGATATATAATGAAAATATAATGACCTTGATGGGAAATTATGATCTTAGGCTTATAGCAATCATGAAGGACAAGAAAAGGTCATATTTACCTGTTTAAACACATTCCTGAACTCGGAGGATACATGAAACTAATGGAGTTGAAATATTCCTTGATTAAGGATCAAAGAACTCTCTCTAGCAGAATCATGACTTTCTCTTACCGGATGAAGAAAAAACCACCACCTCTAATTTTTCGTATATAACTGGTTTTTAGAAAATAAGATACAAGTCTTTCGGATATGGGTTAAAACTTCTGCTTAAGTTGGTATGGACTAAGGTTAAGAAAAGTTCATATTTTGTACATGGCTTAAATAGATCATTGAGTACTTTATCCTTTTTGTTTTGGATCAGATTTTTAAAAAGAGCAGTTAGCATATTTATCTGACTGCTTTAACCCTGGTTAGATAATCCAGAGGTGACGTGGGTTTTGTGGGCCCAGTTTATATTAACCCATACTGATAAATAAAATGTTTGCATAAAGCGGGGCTTAACTCTCTTCACCTTTAGCGTTTGGTGCAACATAAAAAAATGTTTGACAACAAGTGGATTTCATTCAGTTATAATATTATAATTTTTGAAGAAACTGGAGTCCATAAGATCACACACTGACTAATAAGCAAGCAATAAGATTAGATGACATCAAATTAGTTTTCATTAAAAAAAGAAATGTTCAAGATCAATATTTTCTAGTTAAAAAAAATGCTAAACTGATTCAACTCACCAAACTCAAATAGAAATTTTTAGATTGCACATTAGATTAGAATTCTCATTGGTTGTATCTGCGGGCCTACGTACCTTACAGATTCACACTGAAGTAGAGACAAACAAAAGTTCCGAGATTTTGCAAGCAATGTGAAACACAGAGCGGGGCAAATGAGATGAAACAAGGGAGGGGGGCGTGTTGTCTACTAGTTAACTGCCCAACAGGTATGTCATGGGGCCAGGGGGTAGGTCGGACAGAGCAGTGTCAGCAAAATGGGCAATTTTAAGACAGGAAAATGTTGTTTTAGTTACCTTTCAGGATCCCATTTGTTCTCAGAGCATGTCCACCTAGAAGGCAGGAGGGCATCACTCGGCAGCTTACGCCACTTGGAACAATCTTCGCACTGAGCCCATTGACTATTTTCACTGGTTGTATGATGTTGACATATTATCAGTACAAGGCGTCACCAGTATTGACAGAAAAGATAGGTACCAAGCACGTCAACCAATGATGAAAGATTAAAAAAAACTAAAATGTAACATACATCATATGCAACTTTTTAACATAAGGCAGAATCCAACTTGCCCAACAAATTAGGTGTTGAAGAGCATACTTAGGCATATAACATTCACCTCCAAAAAAATTCTATATTATCAGTATTATGTTTCTGACCTCCAAAGCAGACATATATCATATGGATGCATATCAACAAATAAAAGGAAAAACTTCGCCATGTAACAGTTTAATCAAAAGCAGGAAGCATTAATGTGTATGAAGAAAAAGGGAACATTAGCATCAGCGTTTTCTTGCACCAGCACTACGGGCGTGTTTGGTTGCAAGGAAGTGGGCGGAAGTAAGGAAATGGGGAAGTATAATTGCTCACTTCCCTATTTATCCAAACACCGGAAAAGGAAAATGAGAAAACCCCTTTTCCTTTTCTTTTTTCCTTTTACACAATCACTTCCTCACTTACAGGGTGCTACAGTTAATTTTGCGGTCATGTAAATCTCATTTGTAATAAGTTATAGCTCAAAACAGTTAATTTTGTGATCATGTACATCTCACTTGCATTCTAATTACAATCTAATTTTTATTTTAATATTATTTTGCGGTCAACTTTGTGGTCAACTTTTCCACTTTCACTTTCACATTACTATCTAAACACTGGAAAAGACATAACATTTTTCAAACCACACTTCCCAACAACATCAAACACCGGAAACATACTAATCAATTCCCAAGTTCCAAAGGGAACTATTACTATTTCCTCACTTCCTCACATCCTCACTTCCAACCCTAACCAAAACAGCCCCTACATCAAAATACATATGCTGAATTTTAGGAAAAGATGACTTTACACCTTGTTCGGTCACAAAGTGTCACAAAACATAATGAACAGACACTAATTGGAAAATCTGCACTTCCAAAATAACAATATCAAAGTTCCAATATCTTCAACTAAGAACAATTGTTCAATGGGAAAACAGTCAACCATTTCTATTATAAACCTAAGATACTGCTATATCAGCTGCAACTGAGCTTACGAACTGTAGCATTTCATATCAATCATATGGTCAGTACCAATATTATTTGGGCAGACGACCACAGTTACCAAGGTGATTGGGTGTCCTAAGGTTTACAACACTGGAACCTTCAAATATCCAACATTTGGGCATGGCTCTACTTAATTGATATGCATGCAAATATAAGTGAATGTAGGATGTTATCAGCAGTCCGCTTAAATAATAAGTCTATAGTTCAATAAAATAAATTTTGGTATTTACCCAATGCAATTTGACTGGCATCTTTGCTATAGAAGGACAAAAGGCATGAAATGATCAAATCAGACGTATGGGTTTGGATTCCAATTCAATAATTGTTAGGATTTTCCCTTATTTTCAAGAGGAGATGATGGTCCAAGAAAATTCAATCGAGTTGGAGAAGATGATAGCTTGAAGCAGAAGAAACAAATCAAGCAGGTGAGGAGTAGTCGAATTATAAAGTTTATAAGTTGACTAAAGCATAAAACCAGTCGACTAGTAGTCAATTAGGGCAGATACAGAGGCAGAAACGGAGAGGAAGCATCATACAGTAGTCGACTTATAAATTTTATAAGTCGACTAATGGAAAGGATTAGTCGACTATCATCATGATAAGTCGATTAATCGAGGCATTTTCTAAAACAGAATCAGTTTTATTTTCAGGCTCTGATTTTCTTTTCTGGTGGAGTATGAATATGATTCAGTTTCTATTCAATGAAGGTTTGTTTCTAAAGATTAAAGGGTCTAGAATTCTTTTAAATTAAGGAGATCAACTCTTAATAGAATTGTTCAAGATTCTTCAAGTATCTAATGGTCAAGATCATCTCATAGTCTAAATAGGAGTTGTATTGTAAAATTCTATAAATAAAGATTGTAACCCAGTATTTAAGATACAGAAAAAGTGGAGAACACCAAGGTAGCCAAGAAGAGAGGAGGCAAGGTAAAGCTGCATAGAGAGAAGGTAATACTCTTGTAATCTAGGTATCGATTTAAGGAGAAGGTGAATACTCTTGTTACATCAAGAGGAAGGTTAGATCTCTTCGTATCAAACTTATTAATATAGATCTCTCAAGTTCTCTCCCCGTAAACCTAGGCCAAGTTTGGACCGAACCACATAAAATTCTTGTGTTATTTCTTATTACTCTTTTGTTTAGATATCGTTAGTTTGCTTTATAACAGTTTTCTTTTTACAAGTATCATATTACCAAGTTCCACAAACGTCGATCCCGGGAGTAACAATCGGTGATAAAGCGTCGATTGTCACAATAATTGGTATCAGAGCTAAAAGTTGACGAAGGACGATATGTCAAAAATAGAAAGTTCTACGACAAAGCTTAAGGTGCAACAGAGTCTTCACAAGACCTTGCAGGGTAAGCCAACAAAATCTACAGGTACGTCAGATGAGAATTGGGAGGAGATAGTTCCAAGGCGGCAAGCACGATCAAACTATGTCTCATAGACAGTGTTCTAAATATCCCCGATATAACCCCAATATTGCGCCGATATTGCGTTTACGGCACCTAGCCGCAATGATTTGGCACATCCAAATCGATATAGCATTTTTCATCCAAAATCGTCGATAAATAGGCATGGACCCGATATATCGGCCGCATTTTCGATGATTTTGGACCCGATATAGCGTTTTACACCCAATTTCTAGGTTAGGTATTTGGGTAATTCGAGTGATGTGACAATGTGGCATTTTTGAAGATTCTACACTTGGGTAGTGATTATGGATTCATAAGCTTAATGCAAGTTATCGAGTTAAGTATATCTTAAACATATAAGTATGATGTTTTATATAGATTTATATAATTTATGCACATATTATCTTATTGAGATGCAATTTAAGAAAAGAAGATATGTATATTACAGTCCGATTTTGACATCCGATTTTTGAAAATATCCCCGATATATCCCTGATATATCCCCATCTCCGATAAATTTTTCCGACCGATGTAACCGCTGTGGCCGCCATTTAGAACATTGCTCATAGACGAGGTGATGTACAACATGATGGATGAAAAAACGGCTACAGGATTGTGGTCAATATTAGAAACATTGTATATGACAAAAAGTCTCTCCAATAAGTTGTATCTCAAGAAACAACTATATGGGCTATGCATGAACTAAAAAATAACAGTGTTGGAGCATTTAAACTTCTTCAACAAGGTCATCAGCGAGCTTCTACCTGTTGATGTCAAAATCGATGAGGAGGACAAGACAATGATGTTGGCCTGAAGGCCCATCACTCTAGTTTTGATGATGATCAACTCATGTAGTTATAGTACTAATGATCTTGTGTTTAATTAGTGACAGACTTATGATCAAGATCTTAGTAGGTGCATAGCTTCAACAAAGGATTTGAAGTCAAGTTTTGGAGCTAGCACGGTTTGATCCAAGAGCCATTGGATCGTGTTTGGACCAAGTCAAGAAGATGAGAAGGCTTCAAGTGAAGACTTCAAGAAGATGAAGACTTGTGTTTAGGTTTGTTTTAGAAGATTTTGTTTTTAGATTAAAATGTAAAGGATAGAGTAGTTGGTGGATTGCTGATTTAGTTTGTTTTAGAAAAGATTTTTCTCTTTGACAAAATATCATTTTGGATTTTGATATTCAAGTTTTATGTTTTAACCAAAACCATGTTTAGTGCTTAATGTCAAAAACATAGATATTTCACCATGTTTGTGTAGTGGATCATATCCATACACTATGCTTCAAATGAGTTTAATATCTTATTTTTGTATTTGGAGAAGTTTTGGAAAAACAAGTTTTAGAAAATCAAGTTTGGAAAAATACAGTTTTCATTTGAGCCAATATTTCCAACTTACAAAATAGTCCAAATCATTTGTAACATGCCTTGATTTTGTGCAAGCATGTTTGTTTATCAAACTATATTGGTAAAACTATTTTTGTAGATTTTTCAGTATTTTATGGGATTTTATTTGAGCCAAAAAGACCAAGTTTTTAATCCCTAAGTTTTCTGATCTGGCTTCAGCCGGTCGACCGGGCGGTCGACCGACGTGCACAGACGTGCACGCCAGTTCTGGCAGGATGGCCAGCCGACCGACCCGGTCGACCGTCCAGAGAGCTTTGCTCTCTGGAAGGCCCCGGCCGACCGAGCGGTCGACCGGACAAAGAGACTTGCTCTCTGTATCCTGGCTCGGTCGACCGACCGGTCGACCGATGGCACAACGGTCTGAAATATGACCGTTGGTCGGTCGACCGGGCGGTCGACCGACAGGCCTGACAGACCCCAACGGCTAGTTTTTCTATTCCTATAAATTTGGGGGTTTGGGCATTGTTGTTCAACAAGATTTCTAGTGGACTTTGAGCCAGTTTTTCCCACTCCAGTAAAAGAGTTTTCTCCACTAAATTGAGAGCTAATACTTCCAATCAAAAGGGGAGTTTTTATCAAGAGTGTTAAAAGAGATTTCTTGAGTTTTCCTCCCCTATCTCTTTCCTTGTTTTCTCACACATACACTTGAGCTATCCATTGCTATTCATCCTATAGGAGTGTTGTAGTGAGAGTTTTTATTGGTGATCAAAGTGTTTAGATCACCAAGAGTTCTTTGTTCTTGAGGAGGCGGACGAGTGCGTTCGCGGTTGTTTCGAGTTCGTGTGCGAACTCTTGTTTGAGGTGCGGCCTCGGCGAGCCGGTGGGCTTGCGGTGTGTACGGACGAGAGAGTCCAAGGAGTTCTAGTGGGAACTCATTGTAGGTGTTGCGGCACCGAGTGATCCGGTGGGATCGATTATAGTGGAAATCCTTCGTGTGTCGAAGGCGGGGATGTAGAGCAAGTGTGCTCGAACCTCGAAACAAATCCCTTGTGTTTGCGATTGCTCACTCTCTCTCTTTGTCTCTTGTTTATATCTTGCATGCTTCTATTGTGCTTATCCTTACATGCTTGATATTCATATTGTGCTTAATTGATATACTTGCTTGGGGATTGTTTGCTAACACTTGTATTCAATCAAGAGAGCCAACGCGGCATCTCAACCCTTGTCTAGGGAATCTAGAGGAGTTAGTCCAGAGCCCTTCACGGGGAATTCGGCTACACTCTTGTGTTATACGTGGTGTTTAGTTTAAATAGTTTGTTTAGGTCATAATAGTTTTTACTTCCGCATTATTTGGCATTAAGTGACCATTAGATTAGCCATCACCTATTCACCCCCCTAGGTGATCCTACAATTGGTATCAGAGCCAAGTGCTCTGAATTTGAGTCTTACAACCTAGAGTTAAAGATCCTCATTTTTAGGCTAATCACAATATTTGTACACACCATGGATTTCATGTCACCACCCACCTTTGACATTCTTAACATCCAAATTTGGAAGGTTAAGATGTCTTTGTACCTCAAGGCCCTAGGCATTCATGTTTACCTTGCCATCACTAATGATTATTGTTTAAATGGTAAGAATCATGAGGCTAATGCAAAAGCCCTTTATGCTTTGAAGAGTACCCTAGATGATGTTTATTTATCTAGGATTTCTAACATTGATTCGACTTTTGTAGCATGGAACATCATCACCTCCCTTGGCGAAAAGGATCTATATTATGCCGGGAGCGATTCGGATGTTGGAAGTGACGTCTCCAACAAGTGCTATATGGTCCAAGGGGATAACCCCCTTGAGGTAACTACCGAATCCGAGGTAGATGAAAATATATGTCATATGATGAGCTTGCTTGTTTTTGTCAACAATTACTTGAAAAATATGACATGCTAAGAAAAGATAATAAAAATTTGAAAAAGAATTTTGATAGCATGCTAAAAGAAAATGATTCATTTAGAACTAAGGTTGCATGTTTAGAAAAAGAAAAAGATGATTTAAAAAATGAGAATGTTTCCTTACTTTCCAAATTAAATGATCTTTGTGAAGGAAACACTATTTTGAAAAATAAAATTGTTTTGGTGGAAAAAAAAGTTGTTCTTCAAGAAAACTCTTATTTAAAAGGAAAAATTTTTGAAAAAGAAAAAGAAAATGTTTCTAAAAAGAACAAGAAAAATAGTTTTATATCTCATCATGCTTTATATGCCACCACAAATGAGATAAAATGTTTTGAAAAATAAAATGGATTGTTTGAGCTCTACCTTGAGCTCATGTGCATTTAATCATTCTAGATTGGAGTCCTTGTTTATAAAGAAACAAGCTCCACATGTTCATGCACATCATCCTCATCATGCATATGCTTATGTTGCACGTCATGATCACAATCACACACATAAGCATCCTAAGGTGTACAAGTGTACACATTGTGGCCGCAAAGGCCACTTAGCAAAGTTTTGTTATGATAAGATAAATGCTTTAAATTTTGCTAATAAAAATGTTTTAAAGTTTGTCAAGGAACCCAAACATTTTGCAAATAATAATGTTCCTTACAAGACTAACCCCCAAGGACCCAAAAGAAAATGGGTACCAAAACCCCCACCGTGTGTTTTTGATGTAGGTGAGGGCTCTCACAAAACGTGAGAGGTATGGTGCCTTGGTGGTGGTTGCATGGACTAGAAGGACATACATTTGATGCACTGCTATCAAGGAGTTTTGGTGGGACAACCACCATGTTTTGGAGATTTGGAATAGTTCTTTGGTTTGGTAACTATTTCTAAACTCTAATTTATTTACATGCTTGTTCATATGTCATATTTTTAGCATGTTCATGTTTTATTTATTTTGTGCTTCATGTGGTAAATACTAGTTTAAATGTAGTTTTTATCAAAACTTATATTTATACATGTACAAATAGTGAGAACAAATTGATTCATATATGTTTGCACTTCATACTCATTTGTACCCACTATATGCACCTGTATAGCCTAGTTTTGATGATTTCCTCATTTACACTTGTTTTGCCAATTTTCGTGTTTTTCTTCATGTATATGCATTTTTATTCAAATCTAATAAATATACATGTATATCCTTTTTGAGTCTCTTGCCTTCATGCAAATACTATTAATAGACTCGTTTTATGTTTGGGATATGTATGCATATTGTTAAATTTAGATAAATCATACATATACCTAGAAGTTTGTTTTGATGAAAAATAAATTTTCATGCTTTGTTTGATAAAATAAAATGAATAATTTGTTTTGATCATTTTGAGCCTTAATGACTATTTTCATGAAAATGCTATATACATGATTCATGTACACTCATACTTCATTTGTTTTGTCATGACTTTGATTCATGAACATTTTTATGAGCTTAATCGATTTTGAGTGTCATCTCTTGTGTATTTGGTATGATTCATGAAATACATATGATTTGGTTTCGTGTTTTTGAAGGATCTTTAACTAAGTTTTTCAAAAATTAATTTAACTAGTTATTTATTCTTCAATGTTTATGAGATATACACATGATCCTACTATTGTTTCAATTGGTATCATTGAATCGTTTCAATTGGTATCAATTTGACTCTATTTTTGTATATACTCATATTTTGTTTTCTTATATATGTATGTATCAATTTCAATTGGTATACTCATTTTTCATACATATATATGAGTTATTTGTGCTTGAGTTAAAAATTGTTTTACATGTTTAAAGCACAAAGTTGTTTATGATAAGAAAATAAAAAAAAATTTAGAAAAATTCTCAAGATTTGTTTTATTGAGAAAATTCAAAATTTTATTTATAAGAAAAATCAAAACATTTTCGATTTGTATTGCCTATATGCAAGGAGAGCTTAACATCTCTTCTACATATAGATTCATGTTGAGTGTATTGTATATTGAGGAGCTTGACAACTCTTCTTTATGTGGTACACGTGTGTAGGGGGAGCTTCACATCTCCTCTTATGCATTACATAATATGTGTTATGTGAATTGGGGCTTGTCATCCCTTCTTCATGTAATGCATATGTGTAGGGAAGCTAACTTAACGTCTTCCTCTTCATGAATGTATATCGCATATAATCCTTATTGATTGATTTATGTTTACCCCTTCATTGGTTCCTTGTTTCGGACAAATAAGGGGAGAAAAATTTGTTGATTGTATTTTTACCCCTTTGTTGATGATTGACAAAAAAGGGGGAGAAAAATTTTGGATTTATATGCATGTTTTGTGTAAAAGTATTTGTTTATGCATATATGTTTTATTTTGCAAATAGGAGAAAAAGAATTTGATTTGTTTTTATGCTTGATTAGCATGTTTACTCCTACATTTGCATACATGTTTATGTGCCTCATTGCATATTTATTTTGTTTATTGAAATGCATGAGTTAAGGGGGAGCTTCTTTGAAGTTTTATTTAATCCATGCATATATAACTTCATGAGTTTTGTCATCATCAAAAAGGGGGAGATTGTTGGCCCGAAGGCCTATCACTCTAGTTTTGATGATGATCAACTCATGTAGTTATAGTACTAATGATCTTGTGTTTAATTAGTGACAGACTTATGATCAAGATCTTAGTAGGTGCATAGCTTCAACAAAGGATTTGAAGTCAAGTTTTGGAGCTAGCACGGTTTGATCCAAGAGCCATTGGATCGTGTTTGGACCAAGTCAAGAAGATGAGAAGGCTTCAAGTGAAGACTTCAAGAAGATGAAGACTTGTGTCTAGGTTTGTTTGAGAAGATTTTGTTTTTAGATTACAATGTAAAGGATAGAGTAGTTGGTGGATTGCTCAAGTATCATATACACACACTCTCTTGATTTAGTTTGTTTTAGAAAAGATTTCTCTTTGACAAAATATCATTTTGGTTTTTGTTATTCAAGTTTTATGTTTTAACCAAAACCATGTTTAGTGCTTAATGTCAAAAACATAGATATTTCACCATGTTTGTGTAGTGGATCATATCCATACACTCTATGCTTCAAATGAGTTTAACATCTTGTTTTTGTATTTGGAGAAGTTTTGAAAAACAAGTTTTAGAAAATCAAGTTTGGAAAAATACAGTTTTCATTTGAGCCAATATTTTCAACTTACAAAAATAGTCCAAATCATTTGTAACATGCCTTGATTTTGTGCAAGCATGTTTGTTTATCAAACTATATTGGTAAAACTATTTTTGTAGATTTTTCAGTATTTTATGGGATTTTATTTGAGCCAAAAAGACCAAGTTTTAATCCCTAAGTTTTCTGATCTGGCTTCAGCCGGTCGACCGGGCGGTCGACCGACGTGCACAGACGTGCACGCCAGTTCTTACAGGATGGCCAACCGACAGACCCGGTCGACCGTCCAGAGAGCTTTGCTCTCTGGAAAGGCCCCGGCCGACCGAGCGGTCGACCGGACAGAGAGACTTGCTCTCTTATCCTGGCTCGGTCGACCGACCGGTCGACCGATGGCACAACGGTCTGAAATATGACCTTTGGTTGGTCGACCGGGCGGTCGACCGACAGGCCTGACAGACCCCAACGGCTAATTTTTCTATTCCTATAAATTTGGGGGTTTGGGCATTGTTGTTCAACAAGATTTCTAGTGGACTTTGAGCCAGTTTTTCCCACTCCATTAAAAGAGTTTTCTCCACTAAATTGAGAGCAATACTTCCAATCATAAGGGGAGTTTTTATCAAGAGTGTTAAAAGAGATTTCTTGAGTTTTCCTCCACCATCTCTTTCCTTATTTTCTCACACATACACTTGAGCTATCCATTGCTATTCATCCTATAGGAGTGTTGTAGTGAGAGTTTTTATTGGTGATCAAAGTGTTTAGATCACCAAGAGTTCTTTGTTCTTGAGGAGGCGGACGAGTGCGTTCGCGGTTGTTTCGAGTTCGTGTGCGAACTCTTGTTTGAGGTGCGGCCTCGGCGAGCCGGTGGGCTTGCGGTGTGTACGAACGAGAGAGTCCAAGGAGTTCTAGTGGGAACTCATTGTAGGTGTTGCGGCACCGAGTGATCCGGTGGGATCGATTATAGTGAAAATCCTTCGTGTGTCGAAGGCGGGATGTAGAGCAAGTGTGCTCGAACCTCGAAACAAATCCCTTGTGTTTGCGATTGCTCACTCTCTCTCTTTGTCTCTTATTTATATCTTACATGCTTCTATTGTGCTTATCCTTACATGCTTGATATTCATATTGTGCTTAATTGATATACTTGCTTGGGGATTGTTTGCTAACACTTGTATTCAATAAGAGAGCCAACGCGGCACCTCAACCCTTATCTAGGGGAATCTAGAGGAGTTAGTCCAGAGCCCTTCACGGGGAATTCGGCTACACTCTTGTGTTATACGTGGTGTTTAGTTTAAATAGTTTGTTTAGGTCATAATAGTTTTTACTTCCGCATTATTTGGCATTAAGTGACCATTAGATTAGCCATCACCTATTCACCCCCCTAGGTGATCCTACAAATGAAACTTCTCAGTTCACTTCCACAGTCATATAATCATATCGTCACCATGATGCTCTACAGTAAGGAAACTCTCATATTAGAGGAGGTCACGTTAACTCTCTTATCTAATGAGATTAGGAAAAGGCCAAATCAAGAGAAGCAGACAGGATCGGGTTTGGTGGTCACGAGAAGGAAAGAAAGGTCGGAGCTCGTCAAAAGTGTCACTTTTGCCACAGAAAAGGTCATTGGAAGAATGATTGCAAGCATCGGCAAGAGTGGTTGAAGTAAAAGGGGCAAGCTACGGAGGCAGTCAGGCAGACGTAGCAAGCGGTGTACAAGACACCAAAGTATTAATGGCTTCTTATATTGAAAACAACACTTCTCAAGGTAAAAGTTGGATATTTGATTCGGGTAGTACGTTCATGTATGTTCTCAAAAGGAGCTGTTCAACTCTTGGTTGCAAAAGGATTGTCAAGATGGTGGATAGCTCGGCTTGCGAGGTCATCGACACTGGCACAGTCAAGGTAAAAAAAGAGATGAGACGGTGCGTGCTCTGGAGGCGGTCTGGTATATCCCAGAGGCACAGTACAATCTAATATCCATAAGGATGCTCGGCAAAGAAGAATATCGGATACAAGTGCAACAATGCGTCGTCACAGTTAGCCAAGGAGACAGGGTAGTCCTGGAATGAGAGAGGTGTGGAGGGTTATACAAACTGAAGAAAGAAAACTCAGTTCGAGGTGGAGTTTTCAGGGATAAGCTTGGAAGGGCTTATTGCGAGGTGGAGCTTCAAGGAAAAATCGCAACAGGACGCAAATCGGGTCAAAGTGTTGTGGGAAGGAGAACACCAAGGAAGGAGGCCAAGGCAGGGAGATACAGAAAAAGTACAGGGAGCCAATGTGGAGAACAACATTAACGGGACGTAAATCGGGTCAAAATGTTGTAACCCAGCATTATAAGATACAGAAAAAGTATAGAAAAAGGTGAACACCAAGGAAGCCAAGACAGGGAGCAAGGAGAAGGTAATACTCTTGTAATCTAGGTCTCGATTCAAGGGGAAAGTTAATACTTTTGTTGCATCAAAAGGAATGTTAGATCTTTTTATATCAAATTAATTAATAAAACTCTCTCAAATTTTCTCCCTATGGACGCAGGTCAAGTTTGGTCTGAACCAGGTTAAATCCTCGTATGATTTCTTGTTACTCTTTTGTCTATGTATTGTTGGTTTGCTTTACAATAGTTTTCTTTTTACAAGTATCATCATATTACCAAATTTTGCAAACGTCGATCCCGTGAGTAACAATCGGTGTTAAAGTGCCGATTGTTACAACAATAATCCAATTTGGAACCAATTGATTCCCGGCATGTATTTTCTACTTGCCACGGGATTGTGTACCATTTCCCCAGCAAGCCCTATGTTACACCAAAAACTGCACTCACCGCTTTATTCACTGACACGCATCCTCAGCCTGCGTGTGGAGATTAGGGTTCCCACACAAAGCCACCCCCCCCCTCCCCCCCCCCCAAAAAAAACCACATTGATTTACTAATAAAAATACTAAAATAGGCTATCGCATGCATACTGGAGAGTTCCACAACAACAACACACACAGCACATAGAATGTGTCTCATCAGAAACCACTTTTCAGCACCTTACCAACCACTTCAAAGAACATAAAGAAAATTTAACGCTCCTATTTTCACAAGTCAATTAACTGAGAGTTTTCCAAGTTGACCTATATGCATTATTAGTTTTCAAACAAAATGCTATATTCAATTTAATCACTTCTACACCACTGTAGACAAAATGCCAAACATAAAACATACCAAGTATTGCAGCAATTGCTTTTCCATGAATACAACATATAATAACAAGATTGGCATGGCCATGTAATATAGTTATGAAAAAGTAAACCCATAGCCCACCTTAAAATAAAACTTAAAAGATGCAATTTCACAATCAACAAATCACATGTAATTCGATCAATTTATCAGAGGCTGAGAAGTCATACAAGAGAGAATTACCCGGCTTGATTTGTGGTGAAAATGGTAGGCTTCCCGAGCACTGGAGATTCCTGCCAATGTAAACAAATTATTGTATGTTTACAGAATGTAATTGATGACTATGATTAATGATATGCAATTATGATCACATGAAAATTTAAATAAAAATATATCACTTCGGTGATGCAACAAGACCGAGACGAGGGAAACAAATAAACATATAGAGCATCCCTGAGGAGTTATTTGGCAAGCCCATGACTGTCCAGTGAGATTTATTCATTGTTGAGTATGTTAGCATCAAATAAAACTCCAACTTATCCTGATTTATTCATTGTTAGAGAATGCAAGCATCATATAACTCCAATGATAACATCTTGGTTGGGCTTCATAGTTGACCCCCACATTTGTTGGTAAAAGGCTTTGATGATGATTAAAATGACATCATACAGATAGAAAATCAGAAAATAAAGCATTTAAGTTTTCCTTTCACAAACACATCATTCACAATGATTATACTAAAAGAAAGACGTCAAAAAGATATTTATAATCCTTCCTTCCATACGCTGGTCATCCTTTCTAAACTTGATGCTAATAAGATCAGAACAGATTGTTTAAGTTCGAAATTTACAGTTCTTTTTACAAGTTGGTATTTAAAAGTTACAAGATTGCACCCTCATTTGCAAGTAAGAAAATTCAGTTTTATCTATACAGATCCTACTTTCTCATGATATGAAGATCAACAGACCTATAATGAGCATCAAAAATTCCTAACACTTGTGACATCTGACAAAACCCACCATGCCGTAGATATCAACTCTTCAACTTGTAGCATTTTAACTAGCTCCAATCAACTTATTCACCTCCAATACCTTTTCATATTGGTATGGGGTCCGTTGAAGCAAAATGCAAAGTCAAAAACACTTACAAAAGAATTAACCAAGCTTTTTATGATGACATCACCCTCTGTGTTGGTGTGAAATCCCCAGTCAAGGCAACTATGAGCGAGGGGGAGACAAGCCATAGAACCTTCATGCCCAGAAGATAAATACCTTTTCCGACACTATGGGAATGCAACCAAGTAGCAACTCCAAGCTCCCTAAATCAATAAATAGTATACATAAAGAGGTAAGACTATATGATTTGCTAAAGGGTGTTGAGATAGTTTTTTGGCTAATCAGCTTTAACTAACATGAAGCTAAAGCATAAAAAGAATGGACTCAAGCATTCAAGCTAGTGATCCAAATAACAGATCATAGCGCCAATGATAGCGTTTTGGGCATAAACCGCTACACTTTTATACCTAGCAATGTATCATAGAGAGTAAAAGTTGAAGTGGGTGCTAAAGTGACTTGCTTGGAGTGAAAAAGCTATCTGCTAAAGTGAGTTTATTCATCATTAAATCTCTTAACTGCCTCAAGCTTTAGACCCTCTTTGTAAGGGAAAACAATCTATTCATCACCCTTCAACTTCTCGTAGCTATGTAATATTCCCCCCCCCCCCCCCCCCAAACAACCAAAACCAAAAAAAAAAAAAAAAAAACTAGCAACCGAGATCGCTTTCACTTCAACAAAACAATATCAATTGTCAATGTCTAGAATGAGTTCTTCGTTGTTGGCTAGGTCGTTATTCTTTTTATTGTTTTTGACTTTTTTTTTTAGAGTAAAGAATTGAATCGAAGTGATTCTTTGATTCTTTTTCTATTTTTGTTTAATCTTTTCCTAATCCATCAAAGAGTGAATTAGTAATTATTAAATTGTCTTTTTCTTTTCTGATTTTCTAGTTTTCTTGATTGTTTAATCAACTTTTATCAATTATTTTCCCAGTTTTTGGTTTATCAAGGTTTTCTGTAGATCTCGCTCCTCAATTAGTCCTATGAAAAAATGTGTCTTGGCATGGACCCAACTATTCTCTTCCCCCGTTTCTTTTACATGCATTCTTATATAGAACATTTGATTTAGCTATAGAATTTAAAATAATTATAATTATGATGTATTATGTAACTATTAACTATTAAGAGTTTTCAATTAGATAACTAAGATAATATACTTAGGATAAGTTTCATCGATCATCATAAGAAATTTTAATACATTTCTATTTTTATATTTTTTATTAATATTTTAAGAGCGTGTTTATGTATATTATACATAATATTATATTTATTCATTAATTTAGATACCATCCCATGTTAGCTGTCTTGAAGTGTCGTCCAACCTCTCTAACACTTAGAGGTACCCTCAAGCTATGTTCTGCTTTCCGCTATTTGGAACCCATACTCGAGGACACCCTAAAAACTAATATCATTCAAAAGTGGGAGCCCTTGTGAATTTCAAGAATAGACATATTATCCAAGGTAGAACCTCATCACATCAGATATCGCAAAGAATTTTCTTGGTCAAGGAAATTGCTAGTGAATGCATAATAAATAATTCAGGTACTTGGTACATGTGAAAGTTTATTATGATTTATGGTACTCAACAGTTATACATATTAGCCTAAAATGGCATGGCTGGTATTTCTTCCAACAACTTGTTTGGGAAACTTATTTGGAATCTAATTAGTCACAAAGACATAGGTTGTTGCACATGGTCCGATCCAGACAATCAAGGGGCTTGCATGTCAACCCATAAGTTGGGGAATTAGTAAAATCCCAAACAAGTAGGTCAAATATATTAAAATTAGAGGTAACTAGCTTTTTGGATACACATTTGTTATGGCACCACATTACATCTCCACCTCACCGATAATCTTCTAGTGTGGAAGTAAATCACATTTTCATTAATGTACTCCAAACATGATACTGATAACTATATTTGCCAAATTAGTATTAACTTGAGATGCTTGATCTGTGACATTTTTGAGATTACCATCATACATAAATCTAATTATAATGCGCAAGCTGCCGTCAAGATAGAACAATAAGTACTTATATTTTTTCTGTATACAACTAATATGACCAAATAAATAACCTAAATGACTTTTTTAAACCAAATGTGAAAGGAACCCTTTCCCAGAAAATATATAAAGTTAGAACCTAAGCATGAATATAAAGTATAAAGTAAGTAATTAACAAGTATTTTCTTTTGACATATATTCACACTAGACCTGCATAATGACCTTAGTTCACCTTCTACCACAATATAAAATTAGTAATATATATATATATATATATATATATATATATATATATATATATATATATATATATATATATATATATATATATATATATATATATATAAAATCCTTCTAAAGTATGTCGCACATAAGGAGATGTAAGTTAAGGGACACTAATGGTCAATTAGCCCAAAACTAGCGAGCCATTGGCACCCCAGAACAAACTAAAGAACTGCAGGAAGAAGAATATGAAAGAAATGTGCAAGGCATAGTTATCCCAAAATAAGCTCACTTGTCAACCATTCAAATGGAAAAACGACAATGATGAAGTTCTATAGCGCAACATTCAGAATAATAATGGTAGCATAAGTCTGTCATGAAAACGAATGAACACTCAACATTGCCATACCTCATATTCCTCAATTTCGTGGCCTTCAATGACAACAACACTAGGAATATCACTAGGAGGTGGTCGAAGCAGCTCCTGAGCCTCTTCCCATGTCAGTTTTAACTCAATTGAGTCCTCGTTCTCAATCCTTAAGCGTTTACTTTTTGATCCAAGACTGCTGCCTTTCCTTTTACTAGAGCCCTGAGGAGACTTAGTGGCATATCCATCTTTTTGTATAAATCCAGTTCTGTCAAATTTAGACAAAATGGCCTGATCTGCTGTAGTGGCTGGGTTCTTTGATTCTGTGCTACCCCTCTGGGGTCGAAGAGGGCCATTTGCAGTAAAGTCCACTGTGTTTTTGTTACCCTCTGGAGATGTTGAGAAATCATTTCCAGTTTTAGCTGTTTGTGCGTCCTGTCAATGACATTGAATGCCATAATCAAAGGGGGTAAAATCTTAAAGATTAAAATAAAGTTAAATACTCGACAAGTATTTAACCACAACGTAGAAAGAAGCACATTGGCACAGAAAGAAGATTTCAGATTTCAGATTATTAAGTAAATTGTCTATTCAAAAACACAAATATGTTACTGTCATTATGATCAACTTCTATATGATCAACTTCTATTCATGAACCTACTACCTTTTCAGCAGGTGTATTTCACTAAACTAGTAAATCATATATCAGTATCATAATCATCATCAGTATTTAAGGCCTCTACCCGGTGCATCAAAACTAAATGAGAGAAAATCTCAGCTGAGAAGGCTCCATGAAAGATGAACATTCACGGTAGCTATCAACTGACATAAGCCCTTTGAGCTATGGTGCCAAATTCCAAACAAATAAAACATGAACAAGAGAGGACTTGCAATAGAACCTGTTAGTTTTTTTGTAGGTTGGAGAATCTGCATAACTGATTATGCAGTTTAAGCACACTAAACCAGTAAAACACTGCAAGTGCATGCCAGATTAATGTTATTAGAATTATACATTATTTTCATATGCACCCAACATCAGTTCATATATATTTATTTTTTAATTGAAATTGTGTACACACATATAATCTAATTAATGAAGTGAAAACTTTTTTGGGGGAATTGCCTTTTTCTTTTGGAAGAATCCACATTACCAGGTTTGGAGTATAAGCTCACCAGATTTTTGTACTCCCGTAAGCACATGCAATCTTAGAATAATCCAAATGTCATCAGAATTATAAAATTATTATCGCATGTATCAAATATCAGTTCATATAAATTTATATATTTATTTATAATTAGTATATACACATTACACACAATCTAATTGACGAAGTGAAAAACTGTTTCAGGAAATTGTATTTCTTTTTCTTTTGGGACATTCAACGCATCAAACTCCCTCTCTGGTTAGAATAGTTGATGCAACCAAGAAGCAATACATATGCTCACACACACACACACACACACACACACACAAGGCTCTGATGTAGTTCCAGGACACAAGAACTTTAGGTTAATACAACAGAGAAAAACATCAAGTTCTATCAGGATGGGGCATACACTAGTCAAACTTAGTAACCAAGCATTCTGATATGCTCCACAAGTATGCTTCCAGTATAGTAGCACAGGTGTAGTGTCTAGGTTAAGATATTTGCAAACCCGATAGAAAAGGTACACAAGAAACACACAAGCAAGCACTGCCTCTATATATACGAGTAGATAAACTATCTATAGTAGATAAACTATCTATATTCTGCAGTTTGAACTTTTTAATGATAATGGATAGCAACAATACTGCTTTATAAGCACAAACCTGTTCAGAGACATTGGAAGCTTTCCTGAATCCCATGACCAACTTTCCCTCAGGATCTATCCGACTAAATGTTACTGTAGAAATCCATTTAATATTGGTTAGGTTAGAATTCTGTAAAAGAACTTGGAATGTAATTGGAATCCACTTAGACATTATGAAGTAATAAAATTAAAAAAAGGAGAGAAAAAACTAAAGAGGATAAGGGAAAGATGCATTTCCCCCTTTTTCCCCTCACGTGACAGGAACTAACATGCTTAGCTGGAGGAAAAAGAGCATTAGCTATAACAAATCGGCCTTTTACTTTGACAAACAATTGGAATAATACCAGAAAATTTGTTCACATTATGTAATCCGCCCTCATGAGAAATAGCTTGAATAAGTGAGAAAACTCAAGCATGAAACAATACCAAATGCAGTACCTGAACTAAGTGCACATAATGAAGAGAAACACAAGGAAAACCCACTGTTACCGTATTCACTATACAAGCCCTCAATTGTGATCAAGTACGTCCATTCCATTTGTGGTGCATTTCCTATCCGGATCGCCAAAAATGGTGACCCAAGATAAAAGACTACTTTATTAAAACATGGTCGCAACTTTAATTACATTAAATAATTAAAGTTCAAATTTTAAACTTTAAAGCACTAATTGACTCAATGAGTTCTTTTGATGTATAGAATTTCTGATTTTCAAGCCCAACACTATGGCTTTAAATTTTAAAATTTGAACTTTAATTATTTAATGTAATTAAAGTTGCGACCGTGTTTTAATAAAGTAGTTTTCTTTCTACTCTTCGAATAATATCAAATCAAGGCCTGTTTTATAAATATGCAAAGATGAGAGTTTTGATTATCATAATTCTTCATATGTGTCACTTTCCTACCCACATGCACAAATATACATGCATAATTATCCAAATAACTCTAGCAAATGCTCCCTCCAAAGTGTACCAAGACCTGAAATAACAATCTGACTAAGCATACCACTATTGCATGCCATGCAAAGTAGCGTACAGTACTACAAACCAAAACATACCGCAAATTTGCTAACACTGGGGAAAACAATTTAGTACCTACATTTCCTGGAAATGTCGGAAATGGAAAGATTAATAAATCACATCATTATACATTAGAATGGAAGATAAACTTTCTGAGACAGTAGAAGATAGTAATGAAGGGTGGGCATGGAAGACTATCACGCATGAAACTGTTCATTTTTTATTCCATTTTTCTTCTCTATTTACAACCCCCCACCCACCCATCACCACCACCACCCACACGCACGCGCGGACACACACACACAGAGCCCTCCATGAAGTTACCTGTGTCACCTGCTTGTAACTGCATAGACTGAATACAAGGAGTAACCCCCTCCAAAACATACATCCTGCTATTATTATTCGGCCAGAAACGGAACTGGAACACCCACTCTTTGCCTCTAGCATCTTGAACTTTTAAAGGAAGTCCTTCTGGTTGAGATATTGGAGGGAAGTAGGCCTGTTTGGGATAGCCAAACATTTCAATCAACGCATTCTACTAAATATCAAGTGTTCTGTGTGCGTAGCTCAAAGAATATATGTCATCATCTTTCTCAAGGAGTAAAATGTGCTTACAAACAATTCACAACTAGTACGAGATGTTGTATGTTAAACACCTTCAAGAAACAAAAAAGAACATTTATCACCTTTTCTTTTGCAGAATAGCTTATTCATCTTGATTAAACTCAAATTTGTATCAAAGAAAGATAGTATAGTTATGATATTCAGATACGTGATTCTAAATATAGAAATCATTTTATTCTTGCTGTCAAACAAGCCGTTTAAAATGATGAAAGATTAGATTAATACATATATATCTAGCAAGAAAATACAGAATACTAATTAGAACTTCATTCGTAATCGTTGTGTACATGCATAGCTTCATATAGAGATAAATTATAATAGAGTAAATTAAAGGTAACACCCTCAATTTTCATGCATTCCTCAGATAACCCAATGTAACGATCTTTTCCTAGTGAGGCCCCATGGCACCAAAATCTATTTTTTGATTTTAACTTTGCCCACTCTCCGTAAACCCGCTGCAAAGAATCTTGAAAAAACACTTTGAAGGGATGTTCATGTCATTCATTATTACCCTTTTAGAGCATTTCCACTTGTTATATTAATCATACCCAAAACCCCAGATTTTGAGGAGAGAATAAAAGTGGTAAAAGAATTTCAACGTTGTCGCCTCCCTCTCACCCTCTCATTTATTTTTTTAGCCAAAAAAAAAAAAAACAACTCAAATAATAATAAGAACAAAAAATTAAAAAATGGATAAAAAAATTGGTATGCCCAACTGGACACACCACAAGCGTGTAAACTATTATTCACTGTGTAAACTTTTAATTCATGTATAATATAACAAAAGTATGTTTTGCCTTCTTTTGACATAAAATAATTGTTTTATAGGTCATTACTATGTTATATTCTTTCATATATGCATAATAACAGAAGACATAATTTGATATGGGTAAATTCAATAAAACAGACATGCAAAGTTGTGTCCTTGAGCCTGGATTTCAGAAGATTTGCAGTGATCGATAATCTGTGTCCATATCAGAGCACAATGCATGTGTCATTATCCACAAATAATGGAAAAAGACAATGGAATTAGAATCCGAGTTTTATATATATATATATATATATATATATATATATATATATATATATATATAGAGAGAGAGAGAGAGAGAGAGAGACGTGTCCTGAGAAAGGATTTGAGGATGAATCCTTCCCACTCAGCTACCAACATCCGACATTCGAATACAATATCCACTCGATCTATATTATTTCAAGTATCTATTAACCAAAACTCAAGTGTTTTGATATATATATATATATATATATATATATATATATATATATATATATATATATATATATATATATATATATATATATGAATACTTTTTGCTCGTGCATCAAGTAGGGAAAAAACGGACGGCCTAAATAGTGAGTTGGTTAGTTAACGGTGCAGAACATTTAAAACCTAACAAAAATTGGTTTGTAGAGGTTTTTAAATGTTGAGATCATAATCAAATGGCTGGATCGAGAATTTGTGTCTAAAGACAAAGATCTAACCAACTCACTACTTTCGGCCATCCATTTATCGCCGCTTAATGAATGGGCAAAAATATTCAAAACACTTGATTTTTTTTGTTTGTAGATACTTAAAATAATATAGATTAACTTCAACGGAGTGGATCTTGTATTCGAATATCGGAGGGTTGTATTTAAGTTTGAAGTATTTGGGCTCAAATCCTTTTGAAAGTATATCTATATTATTTCAAGTATCTATTAACCAAAAATCAAGTATTTTAAATACTTTTTGCCCATGCATCAAGTAGGAAAAAAATGAACGGCCTAAATAGTGAGTTGGTTAGTTTAATGGTGTAGAACATTTAAAACCTGACAAAAATTAGTTTGTAGGGGTTTTCAAATGTTTAGATCATGATCAAATGGCCGGATCGAGAATTTGTATGTCTAAAGACATAGATCTAACCAACTCACTACTTTCGGCCATCCATTTTGGGCCGCATGATGGATGGGCAAAAAGTATTCAAAACACTTGATTTTTAATTTTTAGTTATTTTAAATAATATAGATCAACTTCAACAGAGTGAATCTTGTATTTGAATGTCGAATGTTGGTATTTGATTGGGAAAAATTCGGGCTCGAATCCTTTCCGAACTACACAAGTCTATCTATACACACACACAAGACTCAAACTCAATCCCATGACATTCAAATACAAGATCCACTCCATTGAAGTTGATCTACATTGTTTAGAGTAACTAAAAACCAAAAACCAAGTGTTTTGAATACTTTTTGCCTATCCATCAAGTAGGCGCAAAGTGAAAGGCCGAAATAGTGAGTTGGCTAGTTTAACGGTGTATAATAATTGAAACCTAACAAAAATTGGTGTGTAGAGTTTTTTAAATGTCTAGATCATGATCAAATGGTCGAATCGAGAATTTATATATCTAAAGTCATAGATCTAAGTAAAATGCTATTTTCAGCTGTCCATTTTGTGCATATTTGATGAATGAACAAAAAGTATTCAAAATACTAGATTTTTGATTTTAAGTTATTTTAAATAATGTAGATCAACTTCAATAGAGTGGATCTTGTATTTGAATGTCGTGGGATTAAGTTTGAGTGCAAAGGATTCGGGCTCAAATCCTTCTGCATATGCCCATATATATATATATATATATATATATATATATATATATATATATATATATATATATATGGTTCAGTTACATTATACATAGGGAGTAAATAACTTAGTTACACACACTACTCCCCGCCATTGGATTTGCAAGGAGGTGGTGCACATAATTGTATACAAAAGTTATTGAGTCTGTGATGTGAAATGTGTAATGTGCGTGAATCAGAAATCAGTGATAGAACAAAACTTCGCAAAGTTTCACTAATGATACGATCTTGAGTAGAAAAATAGTTAAAATAAATAATGCAACAGATGGATTTAACAAAGCGTGCAAGTGCAGTGTTACCATTCTCAATCTAAAATAAAGTGAGGCAACTACTTGTTATAATGACAAGTTGTAAAATCAAAACATATGACCAGAATCACAATGTTAACAGAATCTCACAATCTCGCAATATAGTGGCATCAGATAACATCGATAAAATAATAAAAGACTGTTATCTAACCCACAAATAAATAGACCGTATTAAGAAAAGTTGCCTACTAAAAATCACAGGGATCTCAATGACATGTTGTGTACAGATGTGAAGCTCTCATCATTACAATCGTAACGGCATAAAGATCGCCTGAATCGGAATCCAGATGTGAAAGTTACGGCCTGTAGAAGAAGATAGTACACTAACGGGTATCTGTACCCGTTACTATAGAAAATGGGTGTGGGTCTACTGTACATGGTTCACAGTCGCGGTCTCGGCCGCCGACTCGGCGGGCACTGAGACGGATCGGTCTCGGTGACTCGGATCGGTATCGGGCGATACGCGCAAAACGCTACATAGAAAGCTAAAAAATTCTGAAAAATCACGATAAATTTTAAAAAATGTAGGCATCCATATTTATGTATCACATGTCCAAAATATATCACCTAGCACGCTAAACATAAAGCGAAAGTATAAATACACGCGTCATCGGTAGAAGCATATCAAAATACATGCACAATATAGTAAATTGAACAAACTACATTCATAAATACAGGCTAATGTAGTTATTTTCACATTGAATTGCGATGAGGCACAAAATTATCATAATGCCGAATCGACCGAGTCAATTCCGATTCTCGGCCTAATCAGTCTCCTCTGAGTTGAGTCGACCGACTCGTGACTCGGACTCGTCTCGGAGTGGGCCGAGACGGATACGACTCGGCCGACTCGTCTCCGACTCGGCCGAGTCTTTGAACCATGCTACTGTAGCTCCGCGGATCCAAGTTGGATTATTGTAGCAAAAGGGTTTTAACTTAAACCTGAAATCTCTCTTCTTTCTTGAGGCGGGTCGGGTGATCTCTGAGACCCAATTGACTCAAAGCTCCAACAATCTCTCGGAGCGATGGTTATAGGTTGGTGAGTCTGGCATCGCGCGAAGGTCAGAGAAGCTTCAGTATGACAGGAGAGGTCCTGTGAGGCCTCAGCGACGTAGAGGCGACGGCAGCGACGTGGATGGTAGCGGGAACACGAGCAAGTCGTGGGGACTGAACTGGCCTCGCGATGGAGCAGCGTGATGACCAAGCTCGCGCACGACAGAACGGGTCGTCAGGCGCTGGGTTGCGGCAATCGATCGGCGGTGCTCGAGCAGAAATGAAGGCGAAAGTGGGAGATCGGCTTGCACATGGTGGAATCGATAAGGCTGAGAAGGTCATCAGAATGACGTCAGCGACGTTCAGTGAACGACGTAGAAGCGGTGGCGATGACACGTCGATGTCGGCGTGGCGACGATGGTGGCGGCGTCACAAAAGGATGAAGGAGGGGAAATAGGTTTGGATTGATGTTGTCGTAGTTGATGATGATAGAGAGAGATGAAGATGAGAGGTTGGTGGCTCAGCGGAGTTTGGTAGGGAGACCGGCGGTGGTGTGTTGCCGAGGATGTCGGCGAGTCGTCAGAACTCGAGAATGATCGACGAGGTCTCTGTTGGTGTGGGTTGGTAGCGGTGGGGTGAGGCAGAGAACAAGATAAGAGAGATAAAGAGAGTAGGAGAGGGGTTGGTTGAGAGAGAGACAAGCGGGAAGGGAGAGAATTTAAGGTTAGGGTTTTTAAAGAGATAAGTTAGGAAATCAATCCTAATCAACTTTGAGATAACAAAATCTCACACAAATAATTTTATTCAAATTCTTCATTATCCGAAATAAACATACTTGGCCTGTATTTATAGGCCTTACAAGTTTTGAGTTCCCAAACCACAGTCGATGTGGAACTAAAATTAAAAGAAAATACAACTAATAATAAAAACCAAAAAAAGAAAAAAATACATGAAAATCCTTAAATTGCTTGAATCAAATTTGAGTTGCGCGACTTCGTCTGCTTTGGTTCACGCACCATGGCTGGATGCCTGCATCATTCTCTCAGGGTGGGAATCGTGGGAGAAGATTCGCCCCCGTCAAGTTAGGTGGAATAATGCTCCCATATTGTATTGGATTAGTCCACCGCAAATCACTCGATTTAACCTGAATCAACATTCGGTGCTTTTCCTTTACAGCGGTCCAAATACTTGTGAATTCCACCAGCTTTGGTGATAATAGTCTTATCCTCTAAAACTTATCAACCTTCTTTGCTGTAATGGGATAAGTATCTGGGAGTAGGGTAAGTGGGGTCTCTCAAAGAATGGCTTAGGAGAAAGCTTAACAACCAATGGGTTATAATCAAAACACTTGTAATCCACTAGATCATTAATATTGAAAATACAACTAATGTCATAATCTCTAAGAAGATTTATAACATAAGTATTGTAATTCAATTTATTTAAGATATTGAAAGGTCCAGCACTGCAGACATGCAAAATCTTAACAGTTCCCGAAGGAAACTATTTCGGATAAATTCGAACCATCACTAATCGCCTGCATTAAAAGTTTTAAATATTTTTGTACAATCAGTTCGAAAAGTAGGCTTCACATCGCTCTGTTTATTTCCATCACTGATCTTTTTGTGTAGTTTGTGCACGTGTTTATCTGATGCAAATGTAGATGCAGACTCGAATGCGTGATAAAGGGATGGTGTTGGCAATAAGCGAGGAAGCGACTTGCGTACAGGGTATGCATGCTTAGTGGAAGATATGGAGGGAACAATAGCAATAAGAGGTAGAGAAGATGGAGTTGGCAGTAAAATCGAAGTGGATGTCTGCTTAAGCTGTCCAGTCTTGAGTCTCAAGGGTAGTAGCTTAATTTGCTTACTCTCATGCTCAAATTGACACATGTTGGATCGACCGTAAATGATGATATTTTTATCGAACCATGATCTACCTAATATAACTAGACCCGCATTCATGGTGATCACATCACACCAGATAGTCTTTATAATGATTGAAATTGACTGGGACAAGACATCGTTGTTTGACCTCAAGTGTCGTGGAGTCAATCTAAGAGATTTGAATGAGTGAGGGTGGGGTACAACCTCTAATCCAAGATATTCGAGCGATTTGGACGAAATTGCGTTAATACAACTTTCACTGTCCACAATCACTTTATAACTCTTATCTCCAATTTTGATGAACGTGTACAAAGTAGCACTTTTTCTCCAATAGTCTTTTTCAGCTGGTTGTGAGGGAACACTTCTAACAACAGACAAATGAATATATGGTGTTTGATTAATACAATTGAGACCAACATAATCACTTGTGGGCTTTTCATCAGTTTCAGAATCTTCTCCCTTAAAGATGTAAACATCAGAGACTGACTCAGTAATTATTGTGGGTGTTCCACCTATAATGGTGATTCTGACGAAACTAGGCCAACTGGAAGCTAAGTGTTTGTAACATTGACATTTATAGCATTTGATTGTGAAACTAACTTTGGAGGACTCGCGGCTCTTGTTCCTATTGTCTCATTCAAGACTCTTACCCTTGACGCCATCCCTATGTGAAGTGATTTGGGTACCAGACCTTTGGGTTGCGGAGATGGGGAAAGTCTAGACACTGAGGTCCTATAATCGTGACTCTTGAAAGTGTGATTGGTTCTAACGGAATCTAAATCTTGGACTAACGCATACGCTTCCTCTAACTCGTTGACTTCTCTAACTACAACATTTCAGTTCGTCGATCATCTCTAAGGCCGCGGCTCTAAATCTTAAAAAAATTGAGTTTCACTTTCTTTATAGGGAGTATTGCATCTGATGAGGAATTTCTCAACATACTCCTTAGCAGGTTTGTTATATTGAGTGTGTTGGTACCAATTGTCCATGAGACGAGTACTAAACGATGACGGCACATACTTTGTCTCTAGCTCTTCTTTTATCCTATCGCATGTGTCAATTGGTGGTCGACTTCGGATTGCATGCCTGTTTTCTAGGTTGGTCCAATACTGACTAGCTTAGCCAGACAATTTCATTGTAGCGTACTTAACTTTTCTAGACTCAGTAAGTTCATACCATGTGAAGTACACATCTAGTTAGAGTGTCCAGTCTATGAAAAGTTGTGAGTCGTGACGTCCATCAAAGTTGGGGACATCGATCTGATACTTTTCAGATATTGAGAATCATGAGTAGATGGGTTATCAGTGTTGTTATGTCGGTTGTTTCTTGGTGGAGTTTAATCACATGTGGGTGACTCAAGTGGTTCATGTGTGGCTTCTACTTCAGTCAGTCTATCTCTGAATGTCTTAAGGGTATCTAACTTGGCATTTATTTCGGCGAATATTGCTGCAATCTGTTGAGGATCCATTGAGGAGGTATGAGACTTACCACTACAGGTGGGTATGCACAACACAAAATCTAAATGAGGATGAAAAGATGCAAATCTAGACCAGATGATGTTTTTTATAAAACTCTAAATGATTTTTTTTAAATGCGAGAAGCAGTAAATTTTCTAATAAATGCCTATGTGATGCAGATCCTACTCTAGCAGATACCAAAATAATATGAAACAGGGAACTCTGTTGTGAAGTTCAAGCTTATCACTGATTAACCACATAATAGGGCTCCCCATTTCACATCAGTCTATGGTTCCCACAAAGTTTTAATAACCTTTTAGCTTTTATATACAATTATGTGCACGCATCTCCATGCAAATTCAATGGTGAGGAGTGGGGTGTGTGGCTAAGTTATTTACTCCCTATGTGTAATGTAAACGAACCCATATATATAGAGAGGGGGGGAGGGAGCACGAAAAGAAGATGCGTAGCAAAATAAATACTTCCTTGTCTATATCAATGTTGAAAACAGCTAGCTTCATAGCCAAAATAAGCCAGCTTTGTAAGAAGAGCTCCTTATATGCTTCATAGACTCTAAAATAACTAAGAAACAATGTAGTTGTTCGCTATTTTAAAATAGCATATGATATGCATGATTTTCTGTACCGTAATGTGGTTATGCAACGACATTCAAATATTTTTCTTGTTCCTTGACTTATATGGGTGGGTAAGGGGCTTTCTTAACATACGTAAATCAACCAATGAGTTAGGACTTTCTTTTCTCTCGAGTGATGAAGGCTCATCTTCGGTGGCAAGAGATTGAATTGAAACCTCAACAACCCATCAGTGAGCAGTGTTTTAAATATCGGATATCGGCGATATACCGGTCGGTAAAATTATATACCGGATACCGAATACCGGGTGATATATCGCGATATGTTACTAAATACCGGTTGATATATCAATAGTCAATACATATAAGACATTATTAAAAGAAATAAGTTATTATCCAAACATCATATAAAAACATCATTGAAATACCACAATGAACATAGAATAAAATAAAACGATCTCTCAAGCAAAAAAAAAAATAATTATTCGTTGGTCTATATTGGGAAGGAAACATGGCAAAGCGCAAAAGAGATCTGGTGCAGCATAGAGTCTAGTTTCTTTTTCTACCATCATATACGAGTTGAAGGAACTTGTATTAACCCAAATACTTTTCATGAATTCAAAAAAAATGATACAATTTTTAAACAAAGTTGAGCAGTACTACCCTTTTGCTTTTACTGCTATCCGAAATAGTATTCAACTAGTTCACATCTAAACTTGATTATAAATGAAGATGGGATTCATCTCCTGGTATCAGATAACTCAGATAAGTTAAATATATTGTCCCATTTTGGGGACTCTTGCATGGTTCATAATATGTGGCAATATTTTACGTTGGCTGTCACAAGTCTGCCTACCACAACACTCCTCCTTTATCTTGACTTGGGACAGGTAGTGAACAATGACCTTATCATTCAATGCCAGGATATGAACCGTAATTATATCCGCAGAATTAGTGAATCTGAAGTTAAAGAGGCCTTGAAGAGGGTGAAGTCAAGGAAAGCTATTGGCCCAGATGGAATTCCTATTGAGGTATCGAGATGCTTAGGAGATCTAGGGCGTGAGATGGCTGACAAACCTCTTTAACAAGATCTCGCTAACTAAAAAGATGAACAATGAGTGAAGGAAGAGTACCCTAATACCTCTCTATAAGAACAAGGGTGATATCCAGAGTTGTTCAAACTACCGTGAAATAAAACTCATGTGTCACACCATGAAGCTTTGAGAAAGAGTAATTGAACACAGGTTAAAGCAGAATGTTAAAATTTCAAAGAACCACTTTGGGTTCATGCCGGGGCGATCGACGACGGAGGCTATTCATTTGTTTCGTCAACTTATAGAGCGATTTCGAGAGAGAAGGAGAAATTTGCATATGTCTTTATTTATTTAGAAAAAGTTTATAATAAGGTGCCAAGAGAGGTATTATGGTGGGCATTGATGAAAAAGAGAGTCCCCATCAAATATTTTGACATAATTAAGGACATGTACGATGTAGTGGCGGCAAATGTCAGAACTTGTGGAGGCATAACAAGTAATTTTTTTATCACAATTGATTGCATCAAGAACTGTATTGAGTCCATTTTTATTTGCCATAGTGATGGACGAACTTACTAGAGCTATTAGGATGTAGTGGTGTATGCTATTTGCTGATGATATTGTCCTAATCGATGAGACGAGAGCTAGGGTAAATGCCAAATTGGAGCTATGAAGGCAAACTCTAGAATCTCGAGATTTTAAATTAAATAGGGCCAAAACAGAGTATATAGAGTGTAAATTCAGTAAACAGAGAATCCGAAATTATAGTATCGTGACACTAGACGGATAAGGAATACCGATGAGCAATCATTTTAAGTACTTGGATTCTATTATCCAAAAAAAAGGGAGATCAATAGTGATGTCAACCATAAGATCCAAGCCGGCTAGTTGAAATGGAGAAGCGCAACAGGAGTTTTATGCGACTGTAATATTCCATTATGGCTGAAGGAAAAGTTTTATCGGACTGTTATTAGGCCAACTTTGTTATATGGCACAGAATGTTAGACTATAAAGATATATCATGCCCAAAAGATGAGTGTAGCAGAGATGTACATGCTTCGTTGGATGTGTGATAACAGGAGAAGAGATAAGGTGAGAAATGAAGATATTCGTATTAAGATAGGTGTAGCCCCTATAGAAGAGAAGATGAGAGAAAACCGTCTAAGATGATTTGGTCATGTGCGACGTAGACCTACAGATGTGTCAGTCCAGCGAGTAGAGCATATCAAATTAAGGCAAGTTGAAAGAGCGCAGGGGAGACCGAAGAAAACATGAATGGAGGTGACACGACAAGATATGGAGGCTAAAGTTCTTAATGAAAGCATATTGCTCGATAGGAATGAGTGGAGAAAGCTAAGATCCATGTGCCTGATCCGGCGTAACTCTCTTTTGGTTCATGTAGCCTACCCCAAATACTTGGGAGAAATGGCTTAGTTGTTGTTGTTGTTGTTGTTGGGGACTCTTGGATGAGAAATTGACAAATTAAGATCCCAATGACAACCACAGTTTAGGGCTGCAACTCAAGCAGGTTGGTATAGGTTAGGTTCAACCCAATCCCAGATAGCCGGTAAATAACCCAACGAGATGCAACCCAGCCTGGTCAAGTTGAGCAGGTCCACAAAGAGTCCGAGTCCGGTTAAGACAAAAACATCAGTCTTTGCAGAGACTTGGAGTCAGAATAATTTAAAAAAAGTTAAATCAAGAAAAGAGTAGAGATGGGTATTGCAGAGCAGAGACAGTTTTAACTTCAGGATATGCCGTGGACTGCAGGTTTCATGATGTTCTCATTGAATATGCCTTGTGTTTGGGGAGAAAAGTCAGTTGATGAGAGAAAACATGATACTATAATAACAACAACAATCCTTAATCCCAAAAATACGGAGTCAGTGACATGATCTCTTTCTTCCATTCAGCCTTGTTAAGGCCATCTCAGTTAAATCAACAAGGTGCAAAAGAAAGATGGAGTAGATAAAAAGGAGAAAAGAGGGCTAAGGTAAAGATGGAAAAAATGAGGACAAGTGGGTGAAGCGAAAAGAATGAGGTTTTAGATAGAAGAAAAGACATTTAGCATTAAGTATTTATAATTGTTCTCAATAAATAGGAAGATAATATTGATATTTAATTTTATTTGGAATTTTCATATTAGTCCATCATATTTCATGTGTTTGTAAGATTTTACGGCGCTGGAACACAAAGGTCTGCTTATGGCAGGTCGAGTTGATTAGAATCAGCTTGACTTTCTATCTTGACCAGAGTGAACTCTGGTTGGGCTCAAACTGAGCTCATTCCTAACTAAAATCAGGATGGATATTTCCAACGCAAACATGACCCAACTTCACAATCTCTGTCCACAACAGACCACTTCGGAGCCAAGAGTTGCACCCTGCCAAAAATAAGCAAGGTAGGAAGACTTTACTATGTTTTATAACACATATTTCACATCAAACTCATAGTATGACCCATGAAAGGCTGCAACTACTTCTCTTTCTAATTATTATTCACCAAAAAAATAAACATCATTAAGAAATTTTGAAGGACTCAAATTTTAGAAACTATATGGCATGATTACAGTTAGGTTGTAAGGACTGGTGCCATAGGTAAAAATGGATCACCTAACAATCAAGGGAACCAGCAACCGCTATTTCAAATTTCTAATAGGAAACGGGTCAACATTGTTACAGGGAAAATTTGACTCCTACGAGAAAAGAGCAGAAGGTATAGAATGAGAAGAAAATAATAATAATAATAATAATAATAATAATAATAATAATAATAATAATAATAATAATAATAAGTGCACGCAAAGGAATGTGCTAGAGTATTTCCAATGTGCTAGAGCATTTCCACTATGGTTCCTGAAAATTGTCTAATTTGTCTCGTATCAAAACATCAAAAGAGATCTAACCATAAATAAAACCAAAATAATCCTAATAAGAAACGCTTCAAGGATTTTTTTTTTTTAACTATTGTATGGTAATTTCTAACTTTATGACAAAGAAAGAATAAAGGACTCACCTCAGCACATTTTTTTGGTAGCACCAAACGTCCAATACGACCAGCATCACTAGCACTTAGCATCTTCTCAAACAAGGGCGTGATGACAGAATTTGAACTTAATTATGGTTAAGGACAGAATGAGGTAAATTAAAAAGGAATACAATAAATCATAAAAACTGTATCCTAGCTTTCGGTAAGGTCACTTAAAATTCAGAAACTTGAACTATAACAATAATAGCAACAACAAAGCCTTTACCCCATACTTTAGAGCTGGCTGCATGAATCCATTTCTTCCATTCAGTTTTCTTAATTAAGGACAAATTTGATCTATAAATTAACATTTTAAAATGAAAAAAATGATAATGATAGCAGAAATTCAATGGATACTCTCCAGAAATTTGTTGTAGCTCTTGATCTGTAATCCTAGGCCAATAGCGAGGAAGTAACTGTGCTCGTGCACGGGCATCCACTCGAGATCTTCCACTGTGCACTTCAACAGAGGCGTCATTCACATTGTGAGGGTTAGGGGGAAGTTGTTTCGGCAATGGAGGAGGCATCTGCCGTTGCGATTGGGTCATCGAAGCCCTGCCTGGATCATTAGAGCCATTTGGTGATGAAAAAGTAGCAGCCAAGCTAACAAGTAAACATGATGAGTCTCCCTTTAAAACGGTTGATGGTAGTGGCTTTGAACATGAATTTGGATGCAGATCAAAATTAACTCCAGACGAGCTGGTTGAACAAGGATCAGAGATCACACCTTTTCTTGAAGATACTGGATCATTATCTCCTAAATGGTGGCCAGGATCTTGCAAGCTATTCCCTTCTTCTCTGTACATGTTAAATGCAGAAGCTGAATCAGGACCAGCAGTTCCATTACGCACAATGTGATTCAGACTGCCAGATGCTAGTCTCTCTGATGAGTCGGCAACTTTTTTCTCCTGTGCAGATATTATGGAAGCACGTACTCCTGCTGCAATCAGTCTTTCTGTATGAAGAGGTCTATCAAATTCATATGACAGCCGTTGCTGCAAATCAGACTGGATGCTAGTGCTCCACAAATTTGACCCTTGCCGCCACTGTCCAGGAAATGAATTGGTCATTGAGTTCCAGCTTTTTACAGGATGTTCTTTGGGCCTCTCAGACACAGACACTTGTGATGACAGAAGCAAAGAAGGAGACCACATACAATTTGGTGCCTTAAAAAAAACACCACGTTAGGAGTCAATGATGGAATGTCTACTAGCAAAAGAAGCTGAAAAACTGGCCATCTATCCTTATGGGAACAATATTTGCAGCAGAGTACAAAACTGAATTCAAATAAGTTTATATATCAAAACAGAGTGCAAAAAAATAAATAGAGGAAGGGCATTTGTGTGGCTCTGAACATACATGTTGAAAGAAATATACAAATTAGAAACACGACATGAAGTGTTAACCTTCTTTCCCAAATGGAACAAAAAAGAAATAAACAGAAAAACATGCAAGGTTAATCTCATCATTTGTTCGGTTGAAGGAAGAATACTCCCAGTAATTCAGGTCACATGCAGTGTAAAAAAAAAAGTAGTATGTTATTTCAAAAATTATACAGCATAAAAATGAGTGCATGTTAAGAAACATAATTATGGGCTTAATAAGAAGATCATGCCAAATCAACACTGGCTTCATGTTCAACAACTACCTGGATATGAGGAAATAAATTCCATGGCTCACTGGAAAGTCAATGTTAATATGAAGTGTAATCATTATAGTTTGTTGTGGTGAAAAACAAATTATTCAGTTCCATGAAATATTGACAGTCCGTGATATGACATGGTGGAAAAAGGACCAGGTCACAGTAACACAAGCCTTCCAAATCTCGTGTCGCCATGGAGGAACTTGCTACTGTATATATCTTATAGAAATTAAGTTTGGTTCACAGAATGTTCATATACGTAATAAAACATCGAGTTTGAGAGATACAAAATATATAAGTCACCAACGTGTAGAAGCAATAGCAGAACTAAAAATTTCCAATGTTGCTCAAACAAAATGAAATATACTTTGATCTGGTAACCATAACAATCATGTTTGATCAATATACATGAGATATGAACTAACATTCTGGCGGTTCAAATCAGGTAATCACTTGGTGAAGTTACAGGATTTTCAGATAACATCATTTGTCTAGTTCAAGAACTCGTTACAGAGCCTCTAGTAGTGTAACGCAAAGAAATAAACCACATGTCCTACATACACCTGCTAGGATTGTGAACCGAATACATCGTGAAAGAAGACAAAGCTTCAGAGGTCGATGAACGAATGAGCACGAAGAGATACATAAAGTCTAGTCGACTTATACATCTCAGTAGTCGACTAATCAGTCGACTTGAAATGCAACAGAGAGTTGGATGCTTTCAATAGTCGTAGCACTTATTAGTCGACTAATACGGCACATAAGTCGACTAATAGGGTTGTTCTTGCAGTTTCTTTTTCTGAATCTATTTTCAATTTGAGTTGAACTCGTTTCCTTGTCTTCTGAAGCGGTATTGTTCGTATTGCTGGAGTTTGTGTAGGATTAGGATGATCTTATGGTCTATAATAATCCCTGGGAGTAGCATTCAATGTATTATTCAATAATCAAGAAAAAAAGAGATTCGTGAGAGAAGTTTTAGCCATAAGGGTTCATTATTCTAGGCGGTCATCAAAAGGCTTGTAATCTTCTTAGAGAGAGGTGTGATTATTTCTCATTATACTCCTCAAAAGTTTAATGAAGCTTCTCCCCTAGATGTACACACGATCTATTTGATCGATAGAACCACCTTAAATTGTGTGTTGGCTTTCTCTACTTTGAAATATCTTATCTCTTCTTCTCTTTTTCACGTTGTACGACGATCTGGTTTTTCTTTTTTCGTGTGCCGATCCCAACAATTGATATAAGAGCATATCAGTTCGTTGCAACAATTGATATCAGAGCAAGATCAACTGAATATGCCTGCAATCGAGCTCAATATTCAGAAGTTCGATGGTGTCATCAATTTCAGCAGGTAACAGGTTAAGATGAACGCCATCCTGACTAGAGCAAGTTGAAGAAAGCACTACTCGGGGAAGAGAAAAAGCCTGAAAATACGAAGGAAGAAACTTGACAGGAGTTCGATGAAAAAGCCTTGACAACTATTCAGCTTTGCTTGGCGGATAAAGTGTTGGATGAGTTTTTTTCAGAGAAAACAACATCCTCGCTGTGGAAGCGACTTCAGAATCATTATCTGAAGAAGTCATTGGTGAATCAGTTGATTCTAAAGCAGCGTCTCTTTCTTCTCCGTGTGCATGAAGGTACACCTATCTAGTCTCACATCGCAGAGTTACCTCTATTATCAATGAGTTAGATAAGATAGAGGTTAAGATAGAAGATGAGGATCAAACACTTCTATTACTGTGTTCTTTACCTTCTTCATACAAGACTTTTAGACAAGCTATCATCTATGAAGGCAAATCAACTATCAAGGTCAATGAAGTCAAAGAGCATCTACTCAATAAAGATAAAATTGACAAGCAGTTAACGGGGTAATCTCATCAAGATGATTCCAGACAAGTTTTCTTTACAAAGGAGAAGAGTAATAATGGAAGTTCCATGGGTAACCCAAAACACAAGAATTTGGTGTGCAACTGGTGTCACAAGAAGTGGCATATTCGAGCTGGTTGTTGGACTCACAAAAAGAAACAACAAGAAGCTAATACCACTGAAGTGGCGAAGGGGATGAAGATAAGTGTGATGTTCTATCTGTTACAGACAGTTCGGTCAGTAAGAAAGATGGATTATTGACTTTGGATGTTCACAACATATCAATTCTGATAGGAATATGTTCTTATACACTTTGGTTCAATGGAGAGTGGTCTTCATGGGAAATTCTGTTACGAGCAAGGTGATTGGCGAAGGAACAATCCAGTTTCATTCTCATAATGAATACATCACTGCATTCGTCATGTTCTCGAATCAAGGTACAATCTCTCTCTTAAAGCCCTACATGAAAAAGGGTTCAATTTCAATTCTGAAGGCGATTTTATGGAAGTTTCCAGAGATGCCCAAGTGAAGTTTCAGGCCGAGCGTGTCGGCAATGTTTACATGTTGCGAAATCCGGAGGTTAAAGTTGGTGAATTGCATTTATCCTCGACTTCAAGATCGAAAATTGTGGCACAATCGGAGACTAGAATAGTTTTGAGCTCGGATGTTCAGTTTTACTCCGAAAGCAGATTAGGACTAGGCGCCGCCTGCGCACAACAAGGAAGTCCATATCATTAAACTTGTGGTAGAGCAAATTCTCATAAACCATGTGTGGACCAAGGATATCGTTGGGTGATCAAGTTCAGATCGGGCCTAAACTTGTTCGATCTAATCAAGTTGTGTACCCTATGAAAAGGTTATGAAAAAGAGGGAGTGAGATGGAGATGAAGTCAAGAATTGTTCAATTGTGCATTGATGTAAGCAAATGGGAGCATGATGGCTATTCTCAGACTCGGGTGTATTCAAATCAAGGGGAGATTGTTAGGGTTGTGACTCGAATACGTCATGAAGGAAGATAAAGCTTCAAAGGTCAAAGAACGGACGAGCATGAAAAGATACTTACAGTCTAGTTGACTTATACATATTAGCAGTCGACTGATCAGTCAACTTGAAACGCAACATGAAGTTGGATGTTTTCAGTAGTCGACTTATAGCATATTAGTCCACTAATATACCCATTAGTCGGCTAATCTGGCACATAAGCCGACTAATATGGTTGTTCTAGCAGTTTTCTTTTTTGAATATGTTTCCAGCTTGAGTTGAACTCAAGTTTTCTTCTCTTCTGAGATGGTGTTGTCGTATTGCTAGAGTTTGTGTAGAACTAAAATGATTCTATGGTCTACAAATAACCCCTTAAGAGTGTCCTTCAATGTATTATTCAATAATCAAGAAAAAAAGAGATTTGTGAGCGAAGTTTTAGCCCTAAGGGTTCGTTGTTCTAGGCGATCATCAAAGAGTTTGTAATTTTCTTAGCGAGAGGTGTGAGTATTTCTCATTGTACTCCTCTAAAGTTTAATAAAGTTTCTCTCTCTCCCGTGGACATACACACGATCTGTTTGATCGATGAAACCACGTTAAATTGTGTGTTGGCTTTCTCTACTTCAAATATCTCATCTCTTCTTTCTCATTGCATGACGATCCGGCTTTTCTTTTTCCGCTACGCCGATCCAAACAATTGATATCAGAACATATCAGTTCGTTGCAACAACACCCTCAAACTCCTCAACACACGGTTCGAAGACTCGGCCGAGTCGTATCCGTCTCGGCACCCGCCGAGACGAGTCCGAGACCCAATTACGACCGAATCGGTCTTGACTTGGAGTTGACTCGACCAAATCGGCCGAGTCACTATACGACTCGACTGACTCGACCATTCGGCCGAGTCAGCTCCGAATCAAAACCGATTCGATTAAAAAAAACTAAACTTTCCTGAGATTTAGGGCTCCCCGCCTTCACCGCTTGCCCGCTTGCCGTCGCCGTCTGCGCTGTCGCCGCCTGCTCTGCCCGATCTCTCCCGCCTTCGCCGCCTACTCCTGCCTGTCGCCGTCGCGAGAAAGGGAGAGAGAGAGAGAGAGACAGAAAGAAGAAGAGGGGAGACGAGAGAGGGAGGGAGAGGGAGACGAGGGAGAGGGAGAGAGGGGGAGAGAGAGCCAGAGGGAGGGAGAGTTAAAAGAGATAGGAGAGGGAGAGAGACGAGAGAGGGAAATAAAGTCAAAGAGGGGGAGATCGGGTGATCTCACCCGATCTCTCTCCTTTATCTTTTTCTTTTTCTTTTGTTTTTTAGTTTTTTGAGTTTTTTACATTTACCACCTCAAATATATTTCTGAATTTACTCTCAAATCATCATATTTCCCCAATTATCCCCTCAAAACAAATTTGTTTTGAACATATGATACATGAATTTTGATGTCTACAATTTTTTTCGATTTATCATGATTTTTTTCATAATTTTTTGAGCTTTCTATGTAGCGTTTTGCACATATCGTCCGAGTCCGATCTGAGTCGCCGAGACCGATCCGTCTCTCCGCCAGCCGAATCGACGGCCGAGACCGCAACTTTGAACCATGCCTCAACATCAATATAAACGGTAAAAGTTAACTTGTCCAGTGCCCACCCTACTTCACTTTCAATGCTCAGAGACAATGGCAATCCACTTAAAAGATCTTTCCTTCAAGTCGTATAGGGAATATAAACCTCTAAGTCATAATATCTGACAGCATATGCGCCTTGTTTGGAATGGAGTATATTACGGTAACACTTTTATTCTTCTTGTACTATTAGGCACCCTAAAGTTTACTTGGTATTGTTTTTGTTTCTTCCCCTATACCAAAATTTTTTATCATAAGCAATTCCCAGAAAAACTTGGAATTGGCCAACTTATTTCTCTTTTTATCCCGAAATTCCTCTAATACCCAAAAATTACACACCGAAGACTCCTAGGTATAGGATGTAATTATATCAATTTGATGTTATGCCTAGGACGCATTAAGTGTTATAGCCAAACAAATGAGTATAAGTTTATTCAAGTTTCCTAATTACGCCATAGAGATTAGGGATGGCTACACTAAGAGTTACCAAACTTCAATAATTTCTTCACTTTAGGTTTTTTCCCCTTTTTTCTCACCAAGACCCATATTATGCCAGTGCACCAAAACAAAATACACAGTGTGTGTTTTTGTTTGTGTATTTGGCAAAGAATGCAAGCAACCTAATACAGTTGAAGCTGCATGTTTATGTTTTGGCTAGATTGCTTTTCCAACTTTAAGTTTTTAAGATCCATATATTTGATTGCTTGTAATTGCAAGTTACAATTAGAATTACCGCACTTGGAGCCAATGTGTCATGTCATCCTTATAGGGTGCGTGACCACAATCAGAATTAGTGCACTTGGAAGCTTGGAGCTAATATGTCATCTTAGAGGCAACTATAACCCATGTAGTTTGAGCCCTATATGTGGTAAATAACTAGACGATGTGTTTCAAAAATAAGGAACCAAACACTGAATTGGTTTTGTAGTATAGTTATAGTTGCATGTGTTTCCTACTATATATGAATAGGAAAACACGTGTATGCATGCCCAAGAGAACCATTGAAGTCATTATTATTGGCCAACCAATACTCCAAAATGGAGCCGAGGGTTTGACTCTGAAATTTTCCAAATAATAGACATGAAGGCATGGATACAAAGAACGTCAACTGGTCATCTAGGATTATGTCAAGCACCTCTCTTGTTTATAGAGTTGACCATATATCGATAGTCGGTATTAATACTCTGTCAAATAATTCATGAAGTCTTGCTCCATAGCCAGCCCCATTTTAATGGGAATAGGCTTCGATGAAATTACAAACCTATTAGTGCCAGAAATGGGTGGATATAAATATCATATTGTGTCTAGTTGTGTCAAACACGTTAAATTATTTTGTGTGTGTGGAAACGTCCCATATATCATAAAGGGAAATCCTCCACATCCTGCAGATAGGATAAATCCTTACTATATTTTTTTCCACCCCATGGGTTCTTGAACTAAATCTATCAACCTCCTATAGTTTAGCCAATTGGGTTCTTCAAGCCTGTTTGTGTCCCATAATTACCCAGAATTATAATATTATAGAATTCTTCACTAGCTCTGCATATATTCCAACCACAAATTGCCAGTGAAGCCAAAGTTATTATATCATTTGCACATTCTGCAACTTTACTATATAGCACACCATATGCTACTTTATTTGCAAACTAGTAGTTCATGCTAATAATTGCTTGTTCATGAACCAACAAGTGAGTGAAAAATATCAAGTTTGAAAGGAAGGAATTGCAAGATGAACTTTTGACATGAATTCATATAATTGCTCTAGGTAACAAAACTAGTCATAGCATAGGAGAATGGTAGAGATTCAAGCAGAACAGCATAACACTTCCAATAATATGTCTTTAACCAGAAAAAATAGCCAAAGAATTGTTAAGAAGAAGAATATATCAGAACAGAAAATGATAACTGCAGTACTCTTATGTGGACATATGACATGTCAATTGTTTAAGTGTCAATGTGTCTAGAAGAATTTAATCCAGGAACCATCCAAAAAACATAATGTGGGCTACCCTGATCTTATAGATTTTCCATGCAACTATGCATGTTTTTACGCATTTCTTCAGCAGGACCATTCAGTCCAATAAAATCATCATCTTAATGTAAATGGCAGTATGAGGCATCCTGATGAACTGACGATCATTCTACCAATAGCATCATGAAGTGTTATCAACTCTTCTAAATACCAGACATATCACAAAATTTGAAGGGAAAAAAAATTGCGCAGGGCAACGCCAAGCAGTGGATAAGTAGCAGGAAAAGCACAAATAACCCACAATAATTTCAAGCAGATCAAGTTTGGCTCAGCATACCATAGATAATGTTTTTTTTGCGCACACGATGCATTCAATTCCTCCAGCATCAAGAAGAAGGTAAGAAGGGGCTGATACTATACACCCGCAGTGAACTCTCTGCAAATAGCAAGTAGGAGCACGAGATCAGAATCCATACCAATGCATGCATGAAAACAAACAAAACCACACCATTCCCATCAATGATTTTCTCACCTTGCCACAAGATTCACACTTCCTCCAACCAGCAGCGTCCGAGTGAAAAGTTTCGCAAAATGTCCCTTGCTCATAAGCGCAACTAAAAGCCGAGAGTTACCCATACACAACAATAAATGCAGGTGTTCAGATAATAAATTACGTAAAAAGCAGATTTTTAACGCTAAAAAACAAACAGAACAACAAATTGAACGCTGGAAACCGACCCAAGAACCTTAAAGTTTACTTAATCAGGAACCTCCCCCAAACTAAGCGCCCCCAAATCCCAACAAATCAAACCAATTCCTATAAACCGAATAAATTTCAGACAAGAGGCAAAAAAAAAAAAGAGGCGAAACGGAGAGCACATACGAGCATCGGTCGCAGAGTTCGGCATGCTCGCCCGATCGAAGCTTCCACCCCTTCCTCCTCTGCGCCTCCAATTTCGGCTCCTTGCAGTGAGAGTTGAAGCAGATCTTAGACGGAGTAGGAGGGGGAGCAGCAGCCACAGCCGCACCAGCGGCGCTCGAGGTCGACGACATCAAAATCAAGATCAAGAAGAAGTCGGACCAACTCTAAACCCTAGAAGAGAGAGAGAGAGCCAGCAGCAACGAGGAAGAAGAATACGAGATCGCGTGGTTAGAAGGCATGAGGATAAACTATAACAGAGAGGGGGGAGAGAGAGGATTTGGTGAGAGAATCGAAGAGAGTTTAAAAAGAAAAGAATTGAAAACAGCAGAGGACGGAGAGAGAGAGAGAGAGAGAGAGAGAGGATTTTGGTGAGAGAATCGAAGAGAGAGAAAGAGAGAAAAGAATTGAAAACAGCGCCGGGGGGAGTGGCGTTGCTTTGCTTTGTCGTCGCTTCTCTCTTGCACTACTTTCTGCTGTAGTTGTTGGTGTTTTTAGTTGGGGTATGTGGTCACCGCCCCGTCAGATTACGCTATCTCGCTTCCGGGGCAGTCATCGTGATTTCTACGGCCGTACGCATGATTGGACACCTCCGGACCGTAGGTAGCGGGAGATCTAAGGTGCAGTTAACGTGTCTCTGACACGTGGAACCCACATGCATTAGGGTTCCATTCTCGCTCACCGGCAGGTGAGCAGAAGCGCGATCGTTGGGTGTTTATGTGTTGTTTGGGGCCGTTTCGGCTGACACGCTGTCCTCGTCGTCGTGACTTCTCCTGTATAAATTTTTTTTCAAGCTCGTTTCACACGAGAGTGAAGTCTAAATGCGGAAAGTGTGAGGGGGTTGGATGAATAAATGCGCCCAATCTGCATGGTTCATTCGCCAACGACCTGCGGGCACGTAAGGGTGCCCCCCAGTCACACGTTCCCCATGCGTCCCAAACACAAAACACAAAAACTAGCAAACCATAAGCCGACACGTGTCCCGCACAAAATCTGCTGCAACCGTCCGTTTCAGTGAGGGGATACTGATCCGACGGTGGTGCTTTTTTATGTCACTTTAATTCTTCCTTTGTATTATTATTTATTAAATAACGGTAACGGCTTTTTGAGGAGAAAACGCCGGTAGTTGACCCCGTGAAACGAACGGGACTGGGGTACAATTTAACAACGGGTAGGAATAGGATCAGATGGGAGGCCGCACTCGCGTTTGGAACGAAGAGCTTTCTGAGGTAAGTTTGGCTCGCGGAGGAACTTTGCCTTAAGGTGTTCTACTGCACGTTAAACTTTTAAAGAACAGAGATGAGGTCAGATACTTGTGAGAGGAAGAAGAGCGAATCCCACGCCGATGACGTCACGGGGAATTATTGTAATCAACTGACAGCGCTGTTGCTTTCTGTGAATTAGCGTCTAAATTAAGGAAAAGGTTTTATTCCTGTTGGAATTGGATGTAATAATTAATTTTATGACGGGTGCTGAAACCTTAATTTGATGGTGTCAGGAACAGGAAGCAGTTGAGGCACAAAATTGTACATGCTACGATTCAGACCTCTTACGATTTTCTATGGAAATTTTTAGCTTTTAAAAGGCTCCCCCCCCCCTAAATTAATTGGTTTCTTCATAACAGGAGACTCTGTTGAGTCAATTGTTTTTTTAATCATAATGTAATGGGCTTCACCACTGATCCAAACTTGAAATAAAAAACGCAAATAGATCAAAAACAAAAGATGAGAAAAAATTCAAAAAAAAAAAAAATTATGATACATACACTGCTTTTCGCAGTAGACATCTCTTACTTGATGATAGAGGTAGAGGCCCAACACACAGCTTATCTATTGATGAAACCATCCAGAAATTGAAAGGTATTAGAGTTTATTTGGTATATCATTAATTCATATTACGGCATCAATATGACAGTAATTATGAAATATTTTCTACCAGAAAAGGTTTATTTATAGTCACTCTTTTTCCATTTGAGTGAAGACATTAGATAAGTTATTACAGATTGATTTGCAAATTATTTGGTACCATAGCATGAAGAAATATTATGCACTCAATTAAAAAAAAAACAAAATTCTGCCAAGATATCCATGGCATTAGAAATCTCACACAAGGAAGATATCATTAGGACAACAACTCGTTAGTAACACGCATGGTCCCATTGTCTGGAGCTTGCTTCTTCAAAACGGAAACCTGAAAATTAATCATACATACAGGTTCTGTTACATCTTCAAAAGAATTCGACGAACTTGAACTGAATTACGATCCATGTACACGGGTATAGTAATAGATCAATCAGTTTGACTCGTAAAATTGGAAAATCTTTCCAACTCGTAATAAACAACCAGAATATCAATTGTACAGCTCAGAATGCAGCGTGAATGCAATTTCAAGTGCATCTCAACCTAATCAGCAACAGAGTAGAAACATTGACAAACTATACAATGACAAGGCAGAGACCACCGAACCTTCCCCTCACGCAGACTCCAGTGCCCTGCAATAATTTTCCAAAAAATAAATACTGATTAGAAAATAGAAAGACGACCCAAGTGAACATCTGTGTGTAATAAAATGAACAAAATAAAAGCAAATGGATATAGCAAGCATAAGAGTTACTTTAATGAAATTAAAGCACTCAATCATGGAGCCCTTGAATTCACACCTAAAATAACACGAAAAGACAGAAAGAGGTCTAGTATTTTTCTTAAGCACAGAAAAGATACAGACAATACATCATATTTTGGGGGAAAACATAAGAGAGAGACACACAAATAGAACACACATAGAATACACGTTGTGTGAGTTGCAGAAATAATGTCAATACAGTCGCTGACATCATACATCGGAAGAACATTCTGGTGACATGGAACTCTTTACTACCAACATCAATTTGAGCGTGCAAAGAGAGCATTAACATGGAGCTCCACACTTACTGCCATACATCATGTAACCTCCTCCATCCTCTAAAACCACTAGCTCACGCCCGTCACCTGAAGACTTTCTTACCAGAAAAAAACTTGATCAACTAAATCAACTAAGTTCCTGAACAACTATTTACTACTAACATCATAGAAACATTCCAAGTTCTAATATTAGATTAAAGGGTGAGCCCATGCTGCAATTTAAGTGGCACAAAAACAAACTGAGCTGAGTTATGTGATCAAGCCTGGGTTAAAAGGATTCAAAACTATTGTCATGGTTGCTACCTCACTGAATCTGGTTCTTTCAACCTTTAACACTATACATTAAAGTTCAGTCTTCAAATTAAGCCTGTCAGATTTGTGAAGCTTGAAACAAAAGCCAAAACTGCATAATTATAATGTGGGTAAGGTCTTCCAAGAATATTGGCATTATTTGAACATCTGCGGATAAAATATTTGATAGAATGTCGTTGGCATTATTTGAATATCTCCAGATAAAATTAGAACTTCAAAAAATTCATCGTTTTATCTTAGATTTTCTATCCAGTTTTCATGTGATCCAAACAAGTAACATACTTTCCTTCATTTACTTTTCCTCTCCATTTATTCTCTTCACTTCCTTTTTCCATAAGTCCCTCTCCAACCAAATTGGAATGGAAAGATTTATGCTGATGATCAAGGACAATGCATTTGCAAAGTGGAATACCCAAGATCCTTTGTTATGGAGTTTCTTTGAAGCAAACTTCATGGATTAAAAGTTGTACATGAACATTGCTTTGGTTCAAAGGCCAAATACTCCCTTTAGGTACCAAATTCAACAATTAGACACAGGGCAAACATTGGCTTGTCAGCTCTTGTTAAGGTACACTTTTTATTTCATTTATCTTAATTGCTAGTTTTACACTATGGTTAATTGAATAGTATTTGCATTTCTGCCAGTTTAGCTTAAACTGGGAGTATGTAGATAGGTTTGAATTAAGAATAAAAATATCCATTTCTATGTAGTCATTTTTTAGATAAAGTTTTTAAGTTCTTCCTAGTTTTTGTCAAGTTCTAATAAAAGCATATATCTCATTGATATTTTTAGCCATCATAGATAAAGACTCATCTGAGTAGTACTTATTCATAAGTAATCCCTTCTAATTTATGACATTAATCCAAAACTTCCACTGATAGTGAACAAGTAGAAAAAAGGGGGCAAAATAAGGTTGAAACCTCATCATAGTTAAAGGGCATTAAAACCTATTTCCTACATTTAAATGATGTTAGCATCTCTAGCAGACACAAAAGAAAAGAAATGACTTTATCTGATAACCAAAATGTTCAAATTGGACTCTTTTATAGTATACAAATTAACACAAATTTATTTTATTGTAAATTTAATGAATGAAAAGGTATATATATTGTGAGGAGTGGAGCTGAAAGCAAGAACACAAAGAAAAGTAGCTCTGAGGTCGGCTATTCCAATCCTATAGGGGCACATTAAAGTAGCCTGATTGAGAAAGCATCATTGCCTTCTATTCTGAATCAAAACCTGATAACAATCCTAGAGAACCCTTGCCACCCAAAAAAACATACCTGATAAAAAGAATTCACAAGCATTGCATGGTAAGAAAAGTTTTGATAGTTTCTCTTTACATCTGTGCATCAAAATTCAGTTAATTTTTATGAATACAATGCAAATTTTTGTGACACAGGAGAAAAAAGACGTCATCAAATGGTTAATTGTATCAGAAATCTACGGATGATGATTTGTTGATAGAGGCCATCAAGTCACATAAGAAGGTAAAATGCCGATTCAATATCCTCAACCCCAAACATACAGCATCTCAATCTTCACTCTTATTGTTAGATTAAATATTTTCAGGACAAACAAAAAGTTATAGAAAATAATATAAATCATTAATGGACTTGAATTAAATTAAGCTTTTTTTGATGAATTAAAAGTCCACTCTTTAGTTACGTTATGATGACTACTTCAGCAGGATTATCAATTATTTTACTTTGTTTTCTAAATACAACATTTTGAGGATTTAGTTTAGTAACCATATTCCTTTAACACAATCCCTTGTGCATTTACCTTTTTCCCCACTAGAATTGTTTTATTGTCTAGTTTTTTGTTTTGAGTAATTTTGTTTAATTTCCAAATTGCACTTTGTTGTCTGAGTCAATTCGCATTAAGCTATACAAGTGGATAATAGATTACACTTTTTAAGCCCCTAATTTGTTGTTTCTTTCATATGCTTGTCCTAATGATATTACTGAATATCACTTAGATTTAGTAGCAGTAGATTATTTAAATTTATTTGTCTTCGACTCCACGTGGATTTGATTGTTGCCTCGTAATCTTTCTTTGTAGGTGACAATGGAAACCAATATTCTTGATTTGAAAACTAAAATGCAATGGAACAGTGTGCGAGCAAGGATCACACGGTTATGCATCAGAGATATATAGCAAGAAAAGACAATAGAATAACCAAAGTGCAATGGAATAGTGTGCGCACAAGGATCAAAACTTGTGTTTCTTGTCTTTGTTGTTTCCTAATATTACTTTCAATGTATCATTTTACATTGCTGGTAAAGTTTTGGAATTTAATGATATTTGACTGTGAGATAATTTTTTAATGGAGCTTTCCCTTTCCAACTAATAACTATTCTGCCAGAATTAATGAAGTGAAAATTGTGGATAGTTTCTGATGTAAAACGGGTAGGATTGCAATCACATTCAACTAAAATTTGGGAATTAAGATTTTGAAAGAAGAAATAAAATAGAAATTAGGGTTTAAGATAAAAAAACAAAATAGAATTGAGCTTCGCACCCCTTACACGAGCTTCACACCCCTTACACCACAGGCTTCACACCCTAATCTCAAGAACTTAAAAGGGCTCAAGAAATTTAATTGGAAAAAAATTTATTTTATTCATTGTCCACTGAATAAAAGAAGTATGACGCTTATATATAGGCTTTACAAAAGTTTGGTTCCCGGATATAACCGATATGGTACTTAAAAATACACTATAAAGAAAACAAACTACACAAATAGACTAAGACATAAAAAGATAACTAGCACTGTTGTGATGTCCCCATCATTTCCTCCGGGATGGGAGAAACTCGACCCTGTCGAGTGAGGACTTCCCTCATGAAGCATCTCAATCGGGCCGAGATGGTGGTCGTGGCAGCAGCACTGATACATCACATCGAGACCATAATGGGGGAGGTAGAACTAGTCTTTGTGACGGGTCGACTGTGAAAGCTGGCAGCTCGATCAAAGTAAAGAGAGTAGAGCGAGGCGCATCATCCCTACTGAAGACGAAGCTGATGTCAGGATCTCATGGGTTATTCGACTCGTAAGTAATGGAAGCTCTTCTATTCAGACTCTTATCGAAATCTGTACGCCAAGCGTACAACTTCCTCACAGCCTCAAGGTGACTCGAAACCATCACTTTACTATCAATTACAAATTCATTCAAAATACTATATGGGCATGCAGCAAATTTGTAGGTGTCATTGCAAATTCCTATCGACCTACTGATATTATCAATATATGCAACAGGCAAATTCAATACAGTAGGTACTCTAGGCGTAACTCTTAAAGATGGGAGAATAAGATATACGGGATGCCTAAGAAGACACATATTCAATGATGGAGGTATATTAGACACACATCCAACGATGTAGGACGGGTAGGACTGCAATCACCTTTAACTAAAATTTGAGAATTAGGGTTTTGAAAGAAGAAATAAAATAGAAATTAGGGTTTAAGATAAAGAACTAGAATCGATTTGGACTTCGCACCCCTTACGTGGGCTTTGCATCCCTTACACCACGGGCTTCACACCCCAATCTCAAGAACTCAAAATGGCTCAAGAAGCTTAACTGAAAAAAATTTATTTATTCATTATCTACTGAATAAAAGAAGTCTGATACCTATTTATAAGCTTTACAAAGGTTCAGTTCCTAGATATAACCGATGTGGTGCTAAAAAATACACAATAAAGAAAATAACTATACTCAAGTAGAGTAAGACACAAAAAGATAACTAGCACTAATGTGATGTCCCCATCTTTCCTCCGGGGTGGGAGAAACTTGACCCTGTCAAGTGAGGACTCCCCTCATGAAGTATCTCAATCGGGTCAAGGTGGTGCTCGTGGCAACAACACCAATACATCACGTCGAGACTATGGTGGTGGAGGTGGAACTGTTCTCCGTGACGGGTCGACTGTGAAAGTTGGCAGTTCGATTAAGGCATAGAGAGTAGAGCGAGGCGCATCATCTCTACTGAAGAGGAGCTGATACCAAGATCTCATGGGCTATTCGACTCGTAAGCAATGAAAGTACTTCTCTTTAAACTCTTATCAAAATTTGTACGCCAAGCGTGCAACTTCCTCAAAGCCTTAGGGTGACTCAGAACCATCACCTTACTATCAACTGTAAATTCATGCAAAATATTATATAGGTATGCAGCAAATTTGTAGGTGTCATTGTAAATTGCTATCGACCTAGTGATATCATCAATATATGTAACAGGTAAATGCAATACAATAAGCACTCTAGGCATAACTCGTAACTATGGGGGATGAGATATATGGGATACCTAGGAGGATACACATCCAACAATGAAGGTACATTAGACTCAGATACAATCTCCAAACACCCAGAGAAAGAAGAAGCACTAGAAACTACATGTTGGATCTTAGCAAGAAAGGTGACTCGCTAAAAGATGAATCAATAGGAACAACCATAAAATTATATTCAGTACAATGGGACTCGAATGGCTTACTAGGCACTATCGGTGTATTAGGCTCAACTACCTCATCCACATCATCACTGCACTATCAGAAGACTTGTGAATTTCATCAATAATCGATGTATCAGAACCAACTGCTATATCTTCAATTATACTAGCAGTCTTAGAAAGAACGTGGACATTCTCAACCACCTTCGAGTCATCAACATCATTAGTGGGCATAGTTTTAACATGTTGACTCTCCGAGGGGCACTGATAATCATAATGTCCATACCCCTCACACTGAGAACACCGGGCATTGGTATTGACTAGCGTTTTAAAAGTCAAGTCTAACTTTAATGCAACATCAAAGACCTCTTCAACAGTGTCCAAATCATACGGGGCAGTAATCATAGCACATCTTATTTTAGGCCTTAAACCCCAAACAAACTTAGTTATAGTCTAGGAATGGTACGGTACTCAGTAACGTCAGTACAAGTCTACAATGGGTAAGTCCTTAAACATGGTTATGTAATCCTGAATGGACATATGATCCTGACGGAGATTGTGTAGCTAGTCAAAAAGGTGGTCCCTATAATGTTGACTAGTCGTGATGACTCAAATGCAAAAATCAAGCAAACAAGCGAGCAGTGGAGTATCCTAAACTCAAGCAAACTAAATACATGCATTAAATAAAGATATCCTAGAGTTCAAGTTCTAAAGGTAAAGATAATGCACTCTTAAAATGATGAAAAGTAACATACACTAATACAACCACCAGATAGAAGCAAATAACATTTCACCCAACAAATTATCGTAATCCAAATAATAGTTACAAGTAATTTAACAGTTAATAATTCAGCTTAAGTTATATTTTCACCTGAGGGGTGATTCGTTCACGCCTAACGCAAAAATCCTCTAAGATTCTTTAGAGAAATACTCACACTAAAGAGCTCAAATCACCCACAAGATTTCTGGACAGCGCTAATAGGAAGTGGAAGATAGCTGCCTCGAGAATGGCGCAAGTCCGGCGCGAATCAGTCCAGAAACAAGCTCTAACTATTGTGCACTATCTGTTGAGCTGAATCTGATAGACGATTGAAGCTCAAACCTAAAGGTGAAGGTTGTAGATGTATAGTATTGCTCTCCACGAATCCGCTGCTTCAAAAACGGCCCAATTCGGCCTTGAAACGCGCTCTGAAAGGACGAGTTTTGGGGTTTGAGGGGAGATGAACAATAACCGAGCGGTTATTGTTCACGGAACAGTAACCGAGCGGTATTGTTCACATGAACAGTAATCGGGGAGACTACTGTTCACGGAACAATAATCGGCGATTACTGTTCATGTGAACAATAATCGGAACAGTGATTTTTTTTGAATTTTTTTCCAAAGTAGATATAAGGATCTAGATCTCGGGTTTGGGGAAGGGAAGAAATTCGAAAGGGGTTGGGACCAAAGCTCTGATACCAAATTGATGTAAAACGGGTAGGATCGCAATCGCCTTCAACTAAAATTTGAGATTAGGGTTTTGAAAGAAGAAATAAAATAGAAATTCAGGTTTAAGATAAAGAACCAGAATTTTAGGCTTCGCACCCCTTATACCACGGGCTTCGCACTCCAATCTCAAGAGCCTAAAGAGGGCTCAAGAAATTTAACTGAAAAAAATTATTTATTCATTGTCTGCTGAATAAAAGTAATCTGATGTCTATTTATAGGCTTTACAAAAGTTTGATTCCTGAATATAACCGATGTAGGACTAAAAAAATACACAATAAAGAAAACAACTACACTCAAATAGACGAAGGCATAAAAAAGGTAACTAGCACTGGTGTGATGTCCCCATCAATTTCCACCTTCCCCAACTAAGGTAGAAAGATGTTCTTGTTTTGGTTGTGTGGCTCATGCTGCAAACTTGTGAACATCCAGATAATTGGTGTTCTAATTTCTCCTTTTGTAGTTGAGTTAGTTAAAGGGAGATATTATTTATAAGAAAAATAACTAACTATGATATGGAAGCTACAAATAATAGATATAATCATATAAATATCTTGAATTGTTATTGTCACCAGCAAAGCAACTATCATCCATTTGGATTAATTATGAAACTTAAGTCTAAGATAAGAAGGCTTTTGCCAACATGGTTACAAACTTATTTGATTGCACCACCTAGCTAGTCCACTAATTTTTTATTTTCTATTTTTTGTTGACTTGGAAGAAAGAGCCACAGCTCAAAGTTTCATTCTGAATCATGAAATGAAATGAGTTAGTAGCAAATTATTTGTTAATAACAATCATGACAAAGATAGAGATCTATATAATAGTTAGAAGGCAATCCAAATATCAATTACATATACCTGAGTAAGTAATACTAAGTACTTAAACTAGTTCATAATGAAATGAAATTATTATGATAAGGAATTACTTTTCTTTCTACTTCTTTTCTGAGGGGGGAAAGAATCAAAAACAGTCTACTCTGTTACAAATGCAATGCCTCTTGCATCACTCTCTAAAGCCCTGCAAGACATGACACTATTTTTTTAGCTACGACACTAGAGCCCAAGCTTTAACTCAACACAAAGTTGCAACTAAATCGGCAAAAATTCTACTCAATATAAACATGACTTGCAAATAGCTAGCGCAAAAAAATATGTATCTGACTTGCTTGAACCATCAAATCCTTCTAAAGCTCGAATAAGTTACTCATGAATACATATCTATAATGTTGCCTGGAATTAGTGAGCTTGACAGCTGTTAAGGAGCCACCCTCCATCCAAATTGTCTCAGAAGAAACCAATCAACAGCAGAACTTAATATGTTCCCACATCCTCTAATCTTAATCTCCAGAACATTGCATATGGTATAAATACTACTCCAGCCATTACCAGTCATACTAACCGGTCGAGAAAAACAATCTGCCCAGCATTTCAATTGTCCACATCTATCAAAATTGATTTCAAGAGCTTCCTCAGGTGATAGTTTCAACCCAGAAGGACAAGACCTTTAAGTCATATAAAAAACAACAATGAAATTTAGTTATTTCTTCTTTCCAACCGAGGGGGGTGGGTGTTGGGTTACAACAAAAGTTCAGAAAGTTGTTATCAATAACTGATAGTTATTACATCTGAATAAACTTCTCCTAGTGAGCTATTTTTTAGCCCTGGTCATTTTTTCGGCATTCTTCTACAAAGATCCTGCCTGATGATGCTATCAATAGGCCCATTTATTGCGAAGTGCCTATACCTCAATTTAAAGTCATTGATTGGCAACATGCTCAAAGAACCATAAATTGACAACAACAACAACTACAACAACAGGTTGTCAATTGTCTAGTTTTTCCATTGCTGGGTCAGTCCTAAGGTTCACATCAGCAATAAGATCTTTCGAAGAACGTGCAGACATCCTGCTATGCATTTGGACTATGACCAAATTCGGCGCACACAAAATACTAACATAAAGCATACAATACCTGAGTACTTGAATGGTCACAATACTACACTAAATTCTGAAATTGCAAGTACATTTTGGTGCGTGTATGGCTGCTATTTTTCTCCCAGATAGTCCTAAATACAACCACGATAATCGGCTCCTAGCCTCTTCTGCCACAATTCTTTTGAACAAGAACCTACCACCAAGGTCCCTTCCATCCACTGTGAGCAACATTTCACGTGCCTATTGCAAAACAAAATTCCATATCTCACCAAAGTTTCACATCAAGGGTTTCAAACTACTTCTAAGATTAACCTGAAATCTCTTGAAGCCTCTTTAATACTATTAAACAGCCTGAAACAGCTTAAAAGCACAGCCTCTTCCTGCCACTTCCACCCAAAATCATATGCCTGAAAATATAGTATGCAACCCCTTCATTTAACCAGTCAGATTATTAATCTTTCCTCCAACAAAACTAGCCACATTCTGGCAGCAGTATATATAAACTTATGCAGGGAAAAAAAATTAAAACATGGAAACTTGAAATTTATCGTGTCTAATGCTATATCAAAACAAACTTATCTCACATAAAATTGCAATCTACTTGAACAAGATCTTTCCTATTTATCATTCACCATTCACTAGCAGAAGAGCTGTCACTGATGCCATCACAGGAACCCCAGCCTCTTCATCACAGCGTCAATATAGCGCCTCCCCCTCTTTATTGCAGTGTGGACATAGTGTAACATACCACAATTAAATAACACTAAATGACAAGGAACATGCTGAGGAGAACCATAATCACGATTTAATGTCGCATAACAATGGGTAATAACTAAAGAACGCATCAACTAGTAACATATAAAGCTATACTTATACAAGACATTTGAATGAGATATTTATACAGTGGTATTTTCAGTAGAGTTTCTTGCATCAAGAGTTATAATGAGCTATGTTGCACGGATACGGCAACACGGACAATACACGCGAATCACTGACAATACACGCGAATATGTGGCGAACTCTTAAAAGTACACACAATACGCGTGTTGAACACATTTTGGTCACAACACGGCTCCATGATAAGAGTGTTTGTGCTACATAGATAATGAGTCTTTACGGTTAAGTCTACACTTTGGGAAGGACACACTGAGGGATGTCAACCATGGTTCACAGGCGCGGTCTCGGCCGCCGACTCGGCGGGCACTGAGACGGATCAGTCTCGGCGACTCGGATCGGTATCGGGCGATACGCGCAAAACGCTACAGAGAAAGCTCAAAAAATTTTGAAAAAAATCACGACAAATCTTAAAATATGTAGACATCCACATTCATGTATCACATGTCCAAAATATATCACCTAGCATACTAACATAAAGCGAAAGTATAAATACACGCGTCGTCGATAGAAGCATATCAAAATACATGCACAATATAGTAAATTACACAAACTACATTCATAAATACATGCTAATGTGGTTATTTCCACATTGAATTGCGATGAGACACAAAATCATCATCATAATGCCGAGTCGACCGAGTCAACTCTGATTCTCGGCCGAGTCGGCCTCCTCTGAGTTGAGTCGACCGACTCGTGACTCGGACTCGTCTCGGAGCGGGCCGAGACGGATACGACTCGGCCGACTCGTCTCCGACTCGGCCGAGTCTTTGAACCACGATGTCAACTGGGTCGGACCGGCAACCAGCACGAGCACAACTCGCTTGGGCCAGACCCGGCTCGGGTCCGGCTCGCCCATGAATCGGGCCTGGGTTCGGGTAAAGCGGCCCACCTGCCCCAACAGCTCAAAGAGTCATTGAGGTACGTGATATGCGGGCCAGCCTGCATCTCCAAGGGGGTTTTTGCAAATTTTTTGCAATCCCCCCCCATAACGGCTATTTTGACTGTTGGGGGCTATTTGCAATTTTTGCAAATAACCCCCACCGGGTAGAATGGGCTTAGGGTAAAATTTTTGTAAAAAATTGCAAAAAAAACACTCCTCTTTCCCTCTATAAATACATCATCTTCCCTACTCTATTTCATCACAACAAAAATCTCTAAAATTCTAAAAACAATCTCTAAAATTCTCAACTATAAGGCTACAAGCGCTCTCTTTCTCTCTCTCAAGCTCTCAAGTTCTCAAGCGCTCTCTCTCTCTCTCTCTCAAGCTCTACAAACTCTCAAATTCTCAAGCTCTCTCAACAAGCTCTAAAGTTCTCAAGCTTTAGATAAAGCTCCCTCAGTAACCCGGTAATTATATTCTTGTAAAATTAAAAATTAGCAAATAACATAGATGCTCATCTTCATCAGCAAGCCCTAGTCAGCTTTTGATTCTAAATATCATGGTAGTTTTACTTTGAATAATGAACAGTAGGAAGCTCTTAATTTGCCTTTAGTCGACACTCCACAAATTTCATTTACACAACACACAGATTCTAATACTTCTTCTGAACCTATCACTACTGCTTATATACATATTAGTTCCCCCGAGATATCAACTACCTCTACAAATCTAAAATCTAGAGTTTGAAAATATTTTAATAAAGTAATTGTTGATGGAGCTAGGAGGGCTTAATAAAAGTTGTGTCCAGATATTTCATATGTTTTCTCAAAAATATGAGAACTAGCCCACTAAGCAAACATATTAAGAGTAAACACCCTGAACACCAACCACGACAAACCCAAATTAAAACTTTAGGTAGCACACTAAGCACTTTTACTTATAATCGTGCTACAGGTAAAACTAATTTAGCTAAATATCTTATTCGGTCTGAACAGCTTTTTAGCATGACTGAAGATGATACATTTACAGATTTATTAGAACCACTCATAATTTGGATTATGATCCGGTCAATAAGAATACTATAAGATCAGAAGTGTTTAAAATAGTTGAAGAACAAAAACAAATATTAATTGCAGTTTTGTCTTCTTTGCCACATAAAATTGCACTTACTCCTGATTGTTGAGAAGCTCTTAATGATTATCATTATATTGTTATTACTGCACATTTTATTGATTCTGATTGACTTTTAAAGAAAAATATCGGTTTTAAAAGTTTTTCTATCCTCACAATGCTTCAAATCTAAGATTATAATGCATGTTGGTAAAAAAGATTATAATGCAACAGAATATAGAATTGATTCCAAAAATTTTACTATTTTATTTGAAATATTGTTGCAATTGAGATTTTAAAAAATTAATTAAAACCCATTTTGAATGAAAAAATTTCATATTCGATGTGTTTGTCATATTATTAACTTGTGTGTACAAGATGGTTTGAAATTAATTAATGACTATATTCAAAGGTTAAGAAATACTATTATACTTATTAAAAGTAACGACCCAAGAAAACAAATCTTCAAACATATTTATTCAGACATAGGCCTACCTGCTAAAAAATTAGTTCAAGATGTAAGAACTCGTTAGAACTCAACATATAATATGTTGATTAAAGTGATTACTTATAAGCACGCAATAAATATGTTCATTTCTATAAAATTGTCTAACTATTTTACTTCCAATGAGGAATGGGAACTTTGTGAATGCATTTGTAAATTTTTAAAATATTTAAAAGAGTGACAAAATTATTTTCTAGTATTTATTATCTCACGACTAGTTTAGTATTTTCTGAGTTAACTGAAATAACCGAGATATTTTCTCAATGAAAAAAATAATTTTCTTCAAGATATTATTGCTCTCATGGAAAAAATTTAATAAATACTTTAAAGATTTTCCTTATATTTGTTATTTTGCTGCTATTATGGATCCTAAGATTAAATTTCATGAATGTGAATTTTTACTTGAAAATTTGTATGAAAGAATGGAATATGATGATAATCATGCCCTAATGTGGGCAAATATTGATACTTCTATAAATCATTTGCATGATTATTATGAAACTACATATGAAGATAAACAATCTTTTTCTTCATCTCAAACTTTTTTTAATCTAGGAATAAAAGTTCATTATTTTCAGGTTTTTTATCAGCATTTAAAAGATCTACAACCTCTGACGCTTTAAATGAGCTTCATTATTATATCAAACGTGTCACAACTCTTGAGACCAATCCAAACTCATGATTTGATAATTTTCATGGTTGAAATCACAGGTATCAACTTCTCATGTGCTTTCCATCGTGACACATAATTTACTAACCCCTCTAGCATTTACAGTAACATTGGAGTCTGCTTTTAATACATGTGATCGAGTGATGACTTATACGAGGACCCGTCTGGCGTCTGATGCCATCGAGATGACCATATGAGGGAAAGATTGGCTGGATGTAAAAAAGAGAAGTTAAAATAAAATAGTTGACGATCTCATCGAAGACTCCCCAGAATACTGCCTAGAAGATGAATGTGACTTTGCGATTTTTTTATTTATGAATGATAAAATGTTTGAAGATTTGTAATTTTTTATTTATGAATGATAAATTAAAAAAATTTAATTTATACTTCAAGTTATTTGTATCCATTTATCCATTTTATTGGATCATTAATTAAAAATTTTACATTTTCATTTCACAACTTGTAGTTTTCTTTGTCAAAATTTTCACTTAGAAATTTTTGAGATTTTTTAGAATTTTTTAAAAAATTAGCACGAACTTAGGAATTTTTAGATTTTTATTTTTAGAATTTTTAATAAATAACCGGGCCAGGTCTACATCGGTCAGGGCGGGCCGGCACTGTTTGGCAGGTGAGGCAAGCTCAGCTCGGTGCGCCGTGCCCGGGGCGGGCCCAGCGCGTTTGACATCTCTAGACAAACTTGCTTTCAATTACTGAAGATCATTGTGTTAACTTGTTTGCACAAACAAGCAAACACTCAGGACAACCTATTGGATTTGGTGAACACTTTGCTAGCGTAGGACAATGCTTAGCAGTAGTCATCATGAACAACCTAATTAAATTAGAAAGACAGAAAATCATCAACAACAATAGAAAGACACAATGCTTTTGGAAACATAAATACGCCCTATAAAATTGATTCAGAAAATGAAAAAACTCTATAAAATTGTAAACTGTTCGAGGTAGTATATAGCTAGATAAGATTTTCCTTTTCAATCAAAAACTAGCTTTTCACGGTCGAATCTACAAACCGATGTATATGTCCTATCCAACAAAAACATCCAAATACATCAACCAAATAAAAAGTAACAAGTAACAAAGACTCGCTTTTGTTACCTAAATTCAGGAAACCAATCAAGATCCGGAGCTCGGCAAGGCAGCCATGAAGGAGTTATATGAAGACTCCAGATCAAAGTGCAGCTGCCTGGCCTGCTGCTCCGTCAGCTCATCGGCCGCCCCCATCTTGCTCAGCCTCGCAATCCATTCCCTCACCTTCACCTTCCCCTCAAAATCCACCGGCAAGATCCCTCCCCACAACTTCGCCAGCGAGCTGTTCAGATCCGACAACAGCGGGTGCACCTGGTCAACAGCCACCATATTCAACTTCACGGAATCCATCGCCGTTATGAAGTGCTGCACGCACTCAGCCACGGCTGAAGCCGAGGCCGAATTGGATGACGACGTGGCGGTGCGGTGCTCGACGGTGGCGGGGACTCCGGAGATGAGGAGGCGGTTGAGGGCGGCGGGGCAGTCCATCTTGTAGGCGTCGGCGAAGCGGTCGATAGAGGGGACGGCATCGCGGAGGGAGGAGGACAGGGTTTTGAACTGGGCGATGAGCTTCAGGCACTCGGTCTCGTAGTCGGAGGAGGAGACGAGGTCGCGAACGTAGGCCTTCTCGAGCTTTTCGGTGGTCTTGATGATGGCGTAGAGGTCGGCAAAGCTATCGTACATATCGCGCTCGCGCTTGTTGTTCCAGAGTTTCACCTCGGTGGTCGCCATGGATTTGGATGTCTGAGAGAGAGGGAGGGAGATATTAGGGTTTGGGTTTTCGATTTGGGGAAAGATGAGAAATCGAAGAAGAAGTCATTTAATATAGTTTTTAGACAAACAACCAGTCGAGATATATGCTTGCAAAGCGGCCCGAGCAAGCATGACGGAAATAGAGCGTAACACTCATGCCCCCAATATTTGGGCCCGCGTTAAACCAACCGAAGCTCTCTTAAGTAAAATACCTGCTACGGGGGTTGAGACTTTACTGGGCATTTATAATTGACTATACAAAAAGAATATACGAAAGATCTCATCAAGATAAGATAAAATAAGGTCTTGATATTTTTTATTAGATTACAACTCTATCTCCAAAGATCTTATTGGTTATAGATAAGTATTACAACTCTATCTTCTAAGATCTTGTTGGTTGGAGATGAGGATTACAGTTCTATCTCCTAAGTACTATATAAACCCATGCGAAGTAGAATATGGGTTAGAAGTTTTGTCTTCTACAGAAGAAGATTTTTCTTCTACTAAAAGTAGATCTCTTTTCTCTCAATCATTTATTGGGTACTTGAACTGTCGATTCAACGAGAATCGAGACAACCATCGGGATTGAATATATTGAACCTACCACTACTACTGTTTCTGTTTAGATAATCCTAATCCCTCCTTCATGTTTCTCTTTATCCTAAATTTCACATTGGTATCAGAGCATTATTGTGGAATTTTGCATTGTGCGACGATCGAGTAATTCTTTGGGGTTTTTTTTCCTCTTATAAACCTAAGGAGTTCGTCTCCCTCATTTTAAGGAGTTCTTCTTTCTCAACTAAAGGGAGTTCATCTCCTTCAGCGCTCAGCGCTAATAGAGTTGGCAGCACCCGTCAGCCATTGCCAAGGCCAGCGATGCCTCTGGTGAGGTGTTATCGCCCTATCTCGTGAAAATACAAATACACCTAAAGGGGGTGAATGGGTGTAGTAGTTAATCAAATGAGAAATGATACGAAATTAAAAAGCACTTGCAACACACTATGTGTAACCAAAGAGTGTAGCCGAACTAACCGTGAAGGGTTCTGAACTATCTCCTCAAGATTCCTATAAATTAAGAGTTGAGGTTATATGAAGCTCTCTTGGTTCAACACAAGAATGGACACACATACAATACCAAGCATGTATGAGATATGAACAATATAAAGCAATGCAAGATATAAGAGAGATAGAGTTTAGAGATATTGGATCAAACGCAAATACCAAGATATGTTTTGAGTGGATCAAATGCAAACACCAAGATATGTTTTAAGGTTCAAGCCACTACTCTAAGTCCCTGACTTCACACAAGAATTTCCACTCCGCCCACACAGGACCTCCTACAAAGAGAACCTCCACCGAAAAATTTACAATTACAAAGTTAGGAGTACACAACTCTCTCCAACACAACCACCTCTACATAAGAGGCAAGGCACAAAGTCAGAACAACAATCACCTCTACACAAGAGGGATAAACGCACAAAGCCAAACTACAATCTCAATCACCTCTACACAAGAGGGACAAGGCACAAAGCCAAAGTAAAGAAGAGATTACAAACTTGGAGATCATAATAGACCATAAAAAACTCTTGGTGATCTCAATAGACCACAAACAATATTTCCCATAAAAACAAGATCCTATAGATAGGATAGAAATGATAGCTCAAGTGTGAGAAAATAAGGTGTTTGTAAATCAAAATCACAAAGAAAATACTTGAGAAAAATACTAGAGTGAAATAGAAATGAAGACCAAAACTAATTTCCCAAAGACTCTATTTTTCCTTTGATTTTTTTCAACCCTTGAAAACAAAATAAAAATAAAACTTTAAGGCGCAAAAACTCTTTTCAAACTTACTGTAAAACTCTTAGAAGATGGAAGAGAAGCTCACTAAAATCTTATACAAAACAGCCCAAGAAAAGGCTTATAAATGTCCTCTCAAAAATCTGATCGTTAGCATCCAGAAAAGGTCAGAATTGACCTTCCGGTCGACCGGCCGGTCGACCGGTCAACGGTCAAATTTTCGACCATTAGGCACTGCCGGTCGACCGCCCGGTCGACCGTCCACAAGGCACACAGCCTGTCGGTCGACCGCCCGATCGACTGGCACTACCCGAGACATGGGCAGTTACAGTCGGTCGACCGCCTTATAGGCTGGCCATGTGCACGCCCTCATGCACATCAGTCGACCAGTCCGGTCGACCGTCAGCAAATCTGGCAGGGATTTCAGAACTTGAAACTTGCTCAATTTAACTTCAATAAAATCTCATAAATGATCATAAATTCCACAAAAATCAATTCTTGTTAGATATTTGAAGAACAAATGTGTGACCAAAAATCAACACATATTACAAACAATTTGAACTATTTTTATGATATAAAATATTTGACCTTAAATAAAAACCGTGTTTTTCAAAATTAGAATTTTGAACTGAAAATCCATTTTCTCCAAAACTTGTATAAATATAAAAATATGATACTTAAACACATTTGAAACATATTGTATATTGATAGAATCCAATGCACATGTAAGAGATATATCTGAGCTTTTGACATGAAATCCAAATAGGTTTTGTTAATACTAAAACTCTAAACACATGAAATAGAACATCAAAATAAGTTTTTCTAAATATGTGAAGCATAGATGTATATAGATGAAATCTAATATACATTAAACCATGTAAACTTGTTTCGATTCTATCTATTCATGAACACCATATATTTGTATAATCGAAATCCAAAGCCGGTTAAACTGAAAACTAAATATATTGAACTTGTGTGTGTATGTGTGAACTTAAGCATATCAACACTAGTTTATCTTACATAAGATCTAAACACAAATTTAAACTAAACAAATCTAAGTCTCTTGTAGAGCTCCTTATCCAAGCCGACTCGACCCAAACACGATCCAAAGAGCTTGACTCCATCCGAGTTCTAGATGCGACTTGACGCGCGAGCTCTTGAATCTATATGAGTAAGCTCCAAAACTCCTTTGTTGAAGCTAAACACCTACTAATAACTTGATCAATAACTAAAACAATATAAATACAAGATTATTAGTAAACTAATCTTCATAAGTTAGTCATCATCAAAGCTAAGGTGAAAGGCCTCTGGCTAACATGTCGGCAGGGCCCTAGGAGCGCTGCTATGCAGGCATCGCCATCTCTTGGGGGGGCAGAGAGGCGTTGTTATGGCCTGACCGGCAGCGCCCCGGGGGCTCCTGTGACCTGACAGACATCGCCTGCTTGGGGGACGCTGTTGAGGCCTACCGGCAACGCCCCCTTGGGAGGCGTTGCTGGCTCTAACGACAGCGCCCTTTGGGGGTATTGTGCCGCAGCCGGTAGCGCACTGGTGGCACTGTTGGCTTTGCCAAGCATGGCAACGCCTCTTGTGGGCATTGTTGCCATAGTCGATGTCGCAGCAAGATAACACCGTTGGTGGCGCTACTACTGCTAACCAGTAGCTCTCACGGGGGCTACAATCGCTTCTGCATCTTGCAAGCAGTGCTATGGCTGGGAGCGCTCACGAGCGGCGCTACATCCGGTGACAAATCCCTATGGGATTCTTTAGGGCGACTCCTTGGGCAAGGCTGGGTTTAGAGTAGCCCTTATAATAATTATTTTTGGTATACATGTTGTAATCACTAAATAATATTAATATACTTTATTTGAATGAGAGTATATTTGAGATTTGTTTTCAGCTTACGTATTTTACGCAAAAACCTAATTTAAACTAATAATAAATATTTGATATAAATGATGATTTTGAGTTTAATGATCTTTCAATTTTGTATCGTATATGAATTATTGGCTTTATATTAGGATATTTTTGCGGAAAAATAAATATTTTACGTGTGTGACAATAATTATATCTTTTATCCTTGTTTGCACATCTTAAATAGCGTCCAAGAATATCATTACTTACTTTAACAAAGAGAAACTGGATGGTGAAAATTATGACATTTGGCACCATAAGGTTCAGTATCTCCTTGACGAGCAAGAGGTTTTGAAAATTCTGATACAGTCCATGAAGGCGCCCCCGGAGGAGGGCAATGATGTACAACACCAACGCAATGTTGAGACCTATGCAAAATGGGCCAAGAAGATTGGGGTGTGCGCTTTGTTATGCTGAGCAGTATGCAAAATGATTTAATCAGCGCGTTCGAGAACTATAAGACTTCTCGCAAAATGTGGAATGTCCTGAAACTCAACTTTGACGAAACCTCTACAACGAAATTGCGCGCGTTGACTCTCAATAAGATGCACCCTGATGAGAATATTAAACAGCATCTTAGGTAGATGTTATCTATAATTCGCAAACTCAAAGCAGCTGAAAACAAGTTGAGTGATGAACAACAAGTGCAAACTGGCATCTGTTTTTGCTTGACACTTGGAGCAAATGAGACGGACATGACACCCACAGAGAACATTAAGATATTTGATGATCTTTCGGTTATTTGGAGCTTGAAACTGAGCGTTTTGAAGCTGCTAAGGCTAATGGCTAGTCTTATACTGCTCAGTTTGTTTGCGCAGGCCATTTAGGCTGAAGCGCAAGAAAAATCAAGGCAGAAAGAATGAGAATTTTGGAGCTGCGTCTGAGAAGGATAATGCTACCAAGCGCAAGAGAGGCAAGCGTGGTGGTAAGAAGGATAAAGCTAGCACAACGTGCTTTTACTATGGCAAGGAAGGACACTTTCCTCGTGATTGCACTGAGCCGAAGAATGTACTCCCTAACTTAAGTTCTCGCTTTCATTTTTGTAACAAACCATATCATGGTAGCTCATCCTTTCTTTGATTGGATTATTGATTCAGAAGCAACCAAACGTTTAGCTAGGGACCAAGTTGAGTTCATGGAGTATCGTCGAATACTGTCGAGTAGCAAAGTTCTCTACATGGGAAACGGTGATAGCGTGGATATGCGGGTATAGGTACCTGCAAGCTAAACTTGCACGGAGGGTGCATACTTCTAATCCATGATGTCCTTTATATTCCTGATGTTCAGCGAAACTTGTTGTCAGTCACTGCTTTGCTTAGGCTAGGTTTTCGTTTGTCCTTCGAAAATAATAGTGTTCAAATATTAATGGGAATCACCTTTTATGGTAGTGACTTTATTCATAATGGATTATTTTTTTTGAATATTTGTTATTCAAATAATGATTATAATTCCTTTTTAACTACTGCGGATAATTCTGTTACTTCACGTGGGAGAGTTGGCCATATTGGTCAAGATAGAATGAACAGGTTAGCTAGAGAAGGCCTACTAGGCCAGCTCGCTAAAGTTAGCTTGCCTACATGTGAACATTGTTTATAATGCAAGTCGACTAGGAAGCCATTTGGCAAAGCCACTAGGGCATCTTCACCTCTTGAATTAATTCATTCCGACATCTGTGAGCCAATGAGTGTGCGGGCACGACATGGTACCACCTATTTTATTATATTTATAGATGATTCTACTCACTATGATCACATTTATTTGATCTCCCACAAGTCAGAAGCATTAGAGTGCTTCGGACGTTATTTAAATTTGGTTGAGAATCAGAAGAATGAAACAGTGAAAGCTCTTCGTACAGAGCGAGGAGGTGAGTATTTATTTGAGATGTTTAAGCAACTCTGTAAAGGATTAAGAGACGGTTGACGATTCCTTACACTCTGCAACAAAATAGTGCAACGGAGAGACGAAATCATATTCTCTTAGACATGGTTAGGTCGAAGATGGCGTATGCCCACCTCCCAATATCTTTCTGGGTGGTGCATTATTAATAGCGGCCTACATCCTTAACCGTGCGCCCACCAAATCGATATTAACAACGCCATATGATCTTCGGACGGGCAGAAGTCCTGACTTAAGCTATATGCGCCCATAAGAGTAGCCGACTATATTCACATCAACTCTCATGCTTATGGAAAACTTGGCCCTAGAGTAAATAAGTGCATATTCATTAGATACTCTAATGAATCCAAAGTTATGTGATACTTGGTGAATAGTTAATTAGTCTCTAATTTTGCATAATTTTTATCACATCCGCATATTTATTTGATGTAAAATTCTGCTAATAAATCTTAACTTGCTTGATCTTAGGTCCATGGTGTGTAAATGAAGAAGAAGATCCTAAATCACCATTTAATGGGTGATTAAAGGCCTATCAAGTAGCCATTGACCTTAGGAAGGAGATTTTGTCAGTCCAGAACATTAAAACCAGAATCCAAAAGACCCAACTGACAGGAGACAGAAGGGACGACACGCCGCCGAAGCCAGCGCGCGCCGCCCTAGCAGGGCTGCGAAAACGCGGCCCGGGATGTGTTTCCGCGGCCGTACGGGCGCGGGCGCGGCCGTACGGGCGCGGGCGCGCCCGTGCTTTGGGCCAGGGATTGTCTCCCTGGCTCCCTTTCCCCTGGTGCCTATAAATACCCCTCAGTGTTCTTCAGTTGGAGATGTCCAGAGCTTTAGGATCTTTATGTTAGTTTGATTTTGGAGTTGTAGTTGTTATTGCTTTTCTTCTTCTTCTAGTTAGTTTAGTCATTAGAGTGAAAGAGAGAGCGTGTGTGTAAAGGTTGTATTTGGAGGGTGACAAGCTAATACAAGTAATTACTTCTCTTTCTTCTTTCCATTTACTAGTTGCTTTCATTTGCTTCTATCTCTTTGTTTTAGTGTAACTCTTTTTCTCTTTACCTCTTCTCTCTTGTTGTTTTCTTTACTACCATATCTAACTAACTCCTTCATTGCACGGCTAACTAACTTCTAACCCACTAATCTCTAACAACTTGATTGATAACCAAAATGAGTCAATAGTGTTAAACAAGCCTTGTGCAAGTGAGAACTATGACATCTTAAGACGAAAGTTTTAACTCTAACTTACTTACATGTATTAGCTCTCTTATATTTCATGCTTAACGGGTTTTTGACGAGCTATAGAGTTTAAACTTTACTTGTTTTTGTAAATTAGATATTTTTCTTTTAACTTTACTGATACCATTAGTGCACTTGTGTCTTCCAGTATTCTCGCCTTCAACTGGATCTTGATAAGGGAATGTCCAAGTTTTTACCGTGTAAAGCTAAAGTTAAAGGAAGAACTTTCACTCGATTTTCACGTGAATAGTTTCCATGCATTAGGGTTATGATTGCCTATAATCCATCGTGAGGCCACATCTTCAAGAAATTAGAGATTAGTGGGAGCACTTAGTAGAAAGTTAGCCATGCGCTTTTACCATTAAGAAAAATCATTTTTATAAACCACCAAACAATTTCAAACAATTCTTGAAACCAACTTGTTTTCATTTCCAAATTCTTTATTTGAAACAAGAAACTTTCTCTTTTCTTGAACAAAGAAGCCACGTCAAGCTTTCTTCGCTCTCCCTCCTTGTGGATACGACCTGTATAGCCACTTCACTACTACAGAGGAATCGCAAAAGCATTAACATCGACCTACATTCCTTTACTTATTCTTGTGCTTACTTTTTGCCGATCAAATTTTGGCATCGTTGCCAGGGAGGGAACGACTTTATTGTTCAATACTAAAGATTTTTCTTTGTTCTTGTGTGTGGGAGAAGTACCAAGGAGCTTAATATCACGGGAAGCGAAAGCGGTGGCCAAAGACGTTCCACGAGGATTCATTTGCCCTCGGCAAATTCGTGTAAAAGCGAGTTTCTCCGATTAAAGTACTAACAAACTCTTCTGCATGGTTACCGAAAGTCGCTCAAATTGCTTTCTCAATTTTTTTAGTTCCCTTGAATGCTTCATCTTATACATGTGTAATAAACTCAACAGAAATCCACTTGTTGCTTAATTAAAATTTGGATTAGACTTTTGCATTTAGAACACGTGTCTATTTCAATTTCAGTTGAAAAGTGCTGGAGAAAAGGTACGTGCGTATTCATATAGAATAGGACAAACATTTTGGAGTGATTTATAGTTTTGAGTTATCTTGTGATGAATAAACTGTACACTTGCACAATTGACATTAAGGGCAAAATCCCAAATAAACAAGATAAGGTGGAGATTCATCACCCTTCCTTAGCCCAAAAATCATCTCCATGTGCACTCACACTATCCTAAGGCTTAACTAAAAATTGATAGACATTGGCCCTAGGGACATCTCGGACTCATTAGGAGATTAACCGAGGGTGAAAATTGCAAGAATTACACTCCTACAAAATCGGTGTTTAAGAAAAGTGGATTGAAAGGAAAAACCTCGAAAACTCCGTGGTTTGGCGTAGTTAAGGCCCATGGCGCACGCCCGGATACCTCCCACCGAGTTTTACCCTTTCCTGGTCGATTAGCTTGTAGTTGAGTTCCTATAACAACCTCCCCCGGAGAATCGACTAGTTAGGAGTCGTCTTGGTCCAAGTACATTAGACTAAGGCTTTGTGGTTATTTTTCTTTCTTTTGTTTGTTTATTTTATTCTTTTCAATTGTTTGTTGTCTTTACGTCGTTTGCGGTGTGCTGCATGCAAGAGTGGGTGGGAGATCCTGTAATTTTCAGATTAACCAGAAATACTTTTCTACTCTTGCATCCAGAACCGGTGATGGTATCACTTCAGGACAGGTTTTACTTGATCAGAACCTCATTGCCATCTTGTATAAAATTGCCTGAGGCAAATGGAAATAATTTTGAATTAAAGCCTCAATTCATCAATACTCTTCTAAAGTTTCATGGTTTAGAATCAGATGATGCATACTTCTTTGTTAGAAAATTTGAAGAAGTGTGCCTCATGATGTGTATTCCCCAGCTAGGAGACGATGTCATTAGGTTATGTTTCATCCCCTTTCCCTAAACGACCTAGTTAAAAAATGATTGTACAGTTTGGCGGCAGATTCAGTTACAATGTGGGATGATTTCGTCAAAGCCTTCTTAAAGAAATTCTACCCAATCCACAAAACTGCCATCATTAGAAAAAAATATCAAGCAGTTCAGATAAGAACCGAGCGAACCATTTTGAAGATAGTTTGAGCGATTCAAAGACCTCCTAGCTCAGTGCCCTCATCACGGCATGGAGAAATGGTGTTAGTGCCAGATTCTCTACGATGATTTAGATTATCAGACGAAAACCCTGTTAGAAATCATGTGTCGGGAGGGTTCTTACAAAAGGATGAGAATCAAGGTTGAGATTTATTTGAGAATTTAGCTGAGAAAACCCTGCAATAGGAGGCAGCCTCGAAAAAAATCAAAGAATTCATAATTTATAGCTTCAAGAGTAGGGCTCCTATCTCTAGAATCATTCATAACTGCAGAAGCTAAGATTACAACCCTAATGAGGAGAATAGAGACTTTAAAAACAAAAGAGCCAGCCAATGTCAACCAAATCAACCTACCACCAATTCACAATTCCGGTTGTTCATACTGTCAGGCACCAAACTATGTCTTTGAAGAGTGCCATGTTTTTCATACTCAGCAAATGCCGCCGGAACATATGAATGTGGCCTACTCACGGCCGCAACACAATCCCTACTCGTAAACATACAATCCCGGTTGGAGGAATCACTTGGGCCTAGAATAATCCTAGGCCTAATTTCTCCAACAATTTTCACCATCCCAGTCCTCCACCAAATTTCCCAGTCAAGCTCTATCTTCCTCCTCCCAAAGTTCACCAATGAGAATAATTCAGTAAATTGGAGGAAAGTATGGAGGCTTTTATGAAGTCCTAAGGCGCTTTCATGCAAAATTCAGAGACAAATGCTGAACAACCATTCACCGGCCATATTGACATTAGAAATGCAGATGAGCCAATTAGCTAGTTTTCTATGTGAAAAACTAAAGGGTACTTTACCTAGTCAGTTGCTAGTTAACCCTAAAAACTCCAATCAAGCGTATAAAATTCAGGATCCTTCGATCAACCAGTACAATGTTGTTCACACACTTCGACCTGGAAAGAAGGTGGACAACCAGGCCTACCACAGAAAAATCCAGTCCCTATTGAACCTACTCCAGCCTCCACCTCTGCGAGTTCCTTCCAATCTGCTCCACAAACATCTGACGAGGACAAAGCTGTTGAACAAGTTTATATGCCTGTAGCACCCTTTCCCAATAGGCTTAGGAACAACAATAAGAATATGCACATGGAGAAGATACTTGAGATGTTCAAACTGAATGTACCTCTTCTTAATGCTATCCAATAAGTCTCAACCTATGCCAAATTTCTTAAGGATATGTGCACAAAGAAGAGAAAGGCAAATGTGCCTCAGAAAGTGTTCTTGGCAACCAATATAAGCGAAATTCTGTCTGAACCCATTGCGGTAAAATACAAGGATCCTGGATGCCCCACAATTTTCTACACCATAGGACAAACAAAAATTAGCAGAGCATTACTTGACCTGGGAGTAAGTATCAACTTGCTACCTCTCTCAGTATACCATCAACTTGGGTTGGACGAGCTGAGTCCAATTCGAGTCACCATTCAGTTAACTGACCGATCTGTGAAAATCCCGAAGGAGAAAATCACAGATGTTCTTATCTGGGTCGGGGATTTCATCTACCCCGTTGACTTCATTGTGCTTGAGATCCAACCTGTGTCAAATCCACGGTCTCAAACTCCGATCATCTTAGGACGCCCATTCCTTACTATAGCCAATGCCATAACTAACTGTAGAAACGGGTCTATGTGATTGACCTTTGGAGACATGACGAAAGAAGTCAATGTCTTCAATCTTAAAAGACAACCGAGGGATATCAATGATTAGACTTTTGAGGTCAATCCTATTAAAATCTGACTAGTAAGCATGAGAAAAGCCTGAAGATGGAAACAGAGGCAGAGTTTGATCTAGAGTCTGAGGATTTTAATCTAGACCAGATCGTGGATTCGGCAGTGGACTAGGCATCAAGCCCAAGTGTGCCTCATCATAGGATTAAAAGTCTGGATATTACCTCCATGAAGCAACACCTTCCTTAGAGCTAAAAGCCTTACCTGAACACCTCAAGTACGCCTACCTGGGCGAAAGCGAAACCCTGCTAGTCATCATAGCATCCCATCTGACTGAGCAACAAGAGAACTGCTTAATGTCTATTCTGGAAAGACATAGGGAAGCCATTGGATGGACAATGAAGGATATCAAAGGGATAAGTCCAACCATCGTTCAACGTAGAATCTATTTAACTGATGAAGCGACTCCCAGGAGGGACCCACAACGCAGGCTTAACCCACTTATGCAAGTGGCAGTAAGAGCAGAAATTTTGAAACTATTAGATAATGGGATCATTTATCCCATTTCTGATAGCCAATGGGTTAGCCCTATTCATGCGGTCCCGAAGAAAGCTGGCTTTACGGTGGTTGAAAATGAGCAAAAAGAGTTGGTACAAATAAGATTACCTACCAAGGTTCGTATTGTATTGACTATAAAAAGTTGAAAGCAGCCACCCGTAAAGACTACTTCCCGCTACCCTTCATCGACCAAATGCTTGAACGCTTAGCTGGACATGAGTACTATTGCTTCCTAGATGGATACTCGGGATAGAATCAAATCCCCATTGTTGCAAAAGACTAGGAAAAGACCACGTTCACCTGTCCGTTCGGAACCTTCGCTTATCGATGCATGCCCTTTGGGTTGTGCAGTGCTCCCGCAATATTCCAACGGTGCATGCTCAGTTGTTCTCCGACATGGTAGAACGTTTTCTTGAGATTTTCATGGATGACTTCGGCATTTACGGAGATTCATTTGAACAATGTCTTCATCATCTTGAGTTGGTTCTGCAAAGATGCAAGGAAAAGAACATAACTCTGAACTGAGAAAAATGTCACATAATGGTGCGACAGGGGATGTCCTAGGCCATGAGATTTCCAGAAGAGGCACTGAAGTGGACAAGGTGAAAGTTGAAGCGATTGCTAAGCTTCCACCACCTAAAAGCATCAAGGATATTAGATCCTTTCTAGGGCATGTTGGTTCTACCGACGGTTCATTAAGAATTTTAGCAAGATCACTAGACCCTTAACAAACCTGCTCGCAAAGGACGTGCCCTTTGATTTTAACGATGAATGTTTCAAGTCATGGAGGAAGCTTAAGCAAGAACTTATTTCTGTGCCTATTATTTCTGCTCCTAATTAGGCACAACCGTTTGTCATATGCGATGCCTATGATTTTGCTATTGGCGCTGTTTTAGGACAACACATCGACAATAGGCAGCAAGTGATTTACTACTCGAGTAGGACCTTGAATGATGCCCAAACGAATTATAGAACGACTGAGAAGGAATTCTTGGCCGTTGTCTTTGCGTTAGAGAAGTTCTAGCCCTATTTGTTAGGCTCGAAGATTGGGATTTTCACGTATCAATCGGCACTAAAATACCTCATGACCAAGAAGGAAACAAAAGCCTGACTGATTCGGTGGATCCTTTTGCTTCAAGAATTTGACCTGAAAATTCGGGATAACTGAGGTATAGAAAATGTAGTCCCTGATCATCTATTATGAATTTCGAAGGCACCCATCATACAAGCTCCGATCAATGAGGATTTCCTAGATGAGAACATCCTGGTCATTTTCAAGGAACCCTGATATGCGGACATAGTCAATACCTAGCCACTGGACAATTACCCGCTGACTGGATAAAACAAGACCAGTGTCGCTTCTTTACCCAAGTACGGTACTTCTTCTAAGAAGAGCCGTATCTTTTTAAGTATTGTCCCGACTAGATTATTCGACGATGCATCCCAGAGGAAGAATAGAGGAGTGTGCTAAGCTTTTGTTATGAACTTGTATACGGAGGACACTTCAGTCCCCGCAAGACTGCAGAGAAAGTTTTACAGAGTGGGTTTTTACTGGCCCATTTTGTTCAAAGGCTCATTCCACTTTTGCAAGACATATGCAAATTGTCAGAGGATTGAGAAAATTTCAAGAAGAGACATGATGCCCCTGAACCCGATCCTGAAAGTTGAAATATTTGATGTTTGGGGTATCGACTTCATGGGACCATTCCCTAATTCATTCGGTAACTAGTTCATTTTGGTTGTTACAAATTACATCCTTAATGGGTAGAAATTGTGCCAACTAAGACCAATAATAACAAAGTGGTTGTCAATTTCTCAAAGAAAACATCTTCTCCCGATTTGGCACCCCCAGAGCGATAATTTGTGATAATGGATCGCATTTCTGCAATAGAGTTTTTGAAGCTCTGATGCGAAAATATTCCATCAATCACAAGTTATCTACTCTGTATCATCCCCAGACAAATGGGCAGGTCAAAGTCATCAATCGACAGATCAAGCTCATTTTAGAAAAGACTATCGGACAAAACTGAGAGGATTGGTCAGCCAAACTCAATGATGCATTGTGGGCTTACCGCACTGCTTTAAGACAGTCACGGGGATGTATCCTTACAAAATCATATTTGAAAAAGCCTGTCATCTGCCAGTAGAGTTAGAACACCGTGCCCTATGGGCCGTTAAGCAACTCATTTTTGATCTGAGTAAGGCCGATGAGGTAAGGAGACTGCAGATCTCAGAATTAGAGGAGATATAAAATGAAGCCTATGAGAATGCTTGAATCACCAAAAGCAGGACTAATGCGTAATTTTGTCCCGAAAGGGAAGCCTGCAAATTACTATGATAGTACACGCAGGGGGTTGGTTACGTCACGCCCACATCATCAGTAACAGTTCAGGTCAAAGACGACGGACCAATTCCATCACAGTCGGCTTCATCCTCCGAGTGGGACTCCGATATCAGCATAAGAGAAATGTTCAAAGGCCTCGCCGCGAATATGACTTCAAGCAGTCAATTGGAACCTGCGGAAGCTGCCAATGGTGAACCATGGGCCCAGCAGTTAAGCCTCCAATGGGAAAAACGGTTCGAACTGCGTGAGCCGCCTACTGAAGACAGGTGATGCAGGTCAATCTGGGAAGTCAAGATCATCCCAAACCCATCTTTATAAGTGAAAGCCTATCACTTATAGAAAAGGAGGAATTGATAATGCTCGTAAAAGAGTATATAGACGTCTTCGCGTGGAGCTATGAAGACATGCCCGGACTCGATCCACAGGTCGCTATGCACCGGCTGAATATCAAGCCCGACGTCAAGCCAGTCAAGCAACAACAACGTCGGTTTCGCCCGAACATTATGGAAGCTATTGAAGCCGAAGTTCACAAACTCATTGCAAGTGGCTTCATTCGGAAGGAGCAACATCCAGATTGGGTGGCTAATATAGTCCCCGTCCTCAAGAAGAATGGCAAAATACGGATCTGCATCGACTACCGTGATCTCAATGCGGCCTGTCCCAAAGATGAATTTCCACTGCCCATCACTGATGTCATGATTGACAACACATGCGGGTTCGAAAGGATGTCTTTCATGGACGGCTTTTCAGGGTACAACCAGATTAAGATGTATCCCGACGATGAGAAGCATACTTCATTCCGAACACCATTGGGGGTATACTGCTACACTGTAATGCCCTTCGGACTGAAGAATGCCGGAGCAACCTACCAGCGGGCAATGAGTACGATCTTTCGCGATCATCTCCGAAAGACAGTGGAATGTTATGTTGACGACATTACTGTCAAAAGCCGCAACAAGGATGAGCATCTCCGCGATCTCAGAAAGATGTTCGACATAATGCGGGCTCATCAACTGAAAATGAACCCGACAAAATCCTTCTTGGGAGTGTCAAGTGGCAAGTTCCTTGGGTTTATCGTCACATCAAAAGGGATTCACCTTGACCCAGACAAAGTCAGAGCTATCCAGAGCATGCATCCGCCAAGGAACCTCAAACAGCTGAGAGGCTTGCAAGGTAGGTTGGCCTACATCAGAAGATTCATTGCAAATCTCTCAGGCCGCTGTCAGCCGTTCACCCGGCTCATGAAAAAGGGTGCTTCCTTCGTATGGGATCAAGCTTATCAGGAAGCTTATGAAGACATCAAGAGGTACCTCACAAAGCCTCCAGTCTTAGTGGCCCCTACATCAGGGAAGCCATTCTTGCTTTATGTAAAAGCTCTAGACTACTCCCTCGGCGCCCTCCTCGCTCAAAAAGACGGCAATGGCCACGAGCAGGCCATTTATTATCTGAGCAGGACTCTCATAGGAGCGGAATCTCGCTACAATCCTATTGAGAAAGAGTGTTTAGCTCTCGTCTTTGCCGTTCAGAAGACACGGCATTATTTGGTTGGCCAGACCATACATGTCATCTCCAGGGTGAATCCTTTACGTCTTCTTATGACGAAGCCAGGGTCACTAAATTCAAGATTGGCTAAATGGGCACTTCTGCTGTCTCAATACGACATGACCTTTATTTCTCAGAAGGCGGTCAAAGGCCAAGCCCTTGCAGAATTCTTGGCTGCTCATCCAGTTCCGGAGCATTCAAAACTCCACGAAGACATCCCTGATGAAGTCTTCGAGTCCAACGCAACTTCAGTAGAGGAAGTATGGCAGATGTTCTTTGATGGAGCATCGCGAATGGGTCCTAAAGGCAAGATTATTGCCGGAGTGGGGGTCGTGTTTATCTCCCCACAGGATCATATCCTTCCCAGAGCATTCTCCTTGACAGAATCATGCTCCAATAATGTAGCAGAATACAATGCTCTGCTCATTGGTCTCCAGCTCGCCCATGGAATGGGGGTACGCTACCTTGAAGCTTATGGCGATTCAAAACTGATCATCAATCAGGTTAAAGGCGAATATGAAGTCCGCCATGAGAACTTGGTGCCTTATTACCATACGGCCATTGAGTTGGCTAACCTATTTGAAGGTTTCTACATCGGGCATGTGTCTCGATCTCAAAATACCAAGGCGGACGCTCTCGCTGCATTAGCGACGACGCTAGCCTTGCCAGCCGACACCGAGTACTATCTCACAGTCGCGACCCGACACCTCGTATGCTCTAAGCATATGCTGAAAATCCAAGAGGTCCATAATGTCTCTGCAGACCTCGAGCCGAGGGATTGGCGCTTCCCTCTCATTGACTATGCTCTGCACGGATTGCTCCCTGACGATCCTAAAGAAGCGGCGTCCATCAGACGAAGGTCCCCCCGTTTCTATTACGATCCTACTCTGAAGACGCTCTACCGTTGTTCATATGACGGTGTCCTCCTTCGGTGCCTTTCTCAGTCTGAGGCACAGCAAGTACTCAAAGAAGCACATGACGGCATTTGTGGAGCCCACCAGCCGGGTCCGAAGCTCAAAGACAGGCTACATCGGCTTGGGTACTATTGGCCAACTATGATAACCGACGCCATCCAATATGCGCGAAGGTGCAAGGCATGTCAGATTCACGCTGACTTTATACACCAACCTTCGGAGTTGCTCCACCCTACTGCTGCTTCATGGCCATTTGAAGCATGGGGAATAGATGTCATAGGGCCAATTAGCCCCTCTTCGGCAAGAGGCCACCGGTTTATCCTAGCAATAACCGACTACTTTTCAAAATGGGCGGAAGCCATACCGTTGGCCGAAGTCAAAACCTCTAATGTGGTTAACTTCCTCAAACACCATGTCATCCATCGATTTGGTGTCCCCAGGCGGATCATCCATGACAATGGTCCCCAATTCATAAGCCAAGTGTTCTATCGGTTCTGCGATAAATACCGAATCCAGAATGTGGCTTCAACCGCCTACAATCCTGCTGCCAATGGCTTAGCGGAGGCGTTCAACAAGACGATCATCAAACTGCTCAAGAAGTTCGTCTCCTCGAACAAGCGAGATTGGGACGAAAAGCTCGGTGAATGTCTCTGGGCCTACCGAACCACGGTTCGGACACCGACAGGCAATACGCCTTTTTCCCTGGTATACGAATGCGAAGCAGTCATCCTATTGGAAATTCAGATGCCATCATTGCGGATAGCTCTAATTACCAAGATCACCTCAGAGGACAACGATCGCCTACGTCTCCAAGAGCTCGAAGCCCTAGACGAGAAGCGGCTCCAAGCGCAGCAACACATCGAGCTATATCAGGCTCGGATGTCAAAAGCCTTCAATAAGAGGGTCAAACAGAGGGTCTTCCAAAAAGGAGACCTGGTCCTAGCCGTCAGACGACCGATGATTATGGCGCACAAGACCAGAGGCAAATTTCAGCCTAAATGGGAAGGACCGTTTGTAATAGAAACAGTCTATTCAAACGGAGCATACCGCCTCACGACTGCAGAGGGCGACCTACTCATGATGCCGATCAATGGCCAGTTCTTAAAGAAGTATTATCCTTAATCAAGGATCCTTCTCTTGATCAAGTTAACACTACACCTCTGATCAAGATCTCCGTGTCCGAAGCACACACAAAGAGAGCCTTTCTCTTCCTCCAAGTGAGGTCATACAGCCGAAAACCAACAGGAACCTGGCCGCGCACCGGTTATCCTAAAAGGGAATCAAGGTTATGCAGACATTAACCTGATAATCCAACATCCTTAACGATTAAGGATAGAGGGAAATGTTGGCCTATAAGCCCAACATAAATCCTCGACAACTCATCATGCTGAGGGGAATAGCATGGCTAGCCCAACTCAAACGGTAGTTGGTAAAGGCATATCAAACCCGTTGACAGCTGAGGGTTTGCTAAAAATCCTAAGGGACCTGTTCCCATTTGATCCCCTCTCCAAAGTCACCTACCAATTCTCATCCATAGAATGGCAGGTTCACATATACATTTCGCTGTTACGTTAACATTAAACCTATGACAGTGATTCCCTCGTTTCTCCCTGTGAGAACGAGACCTCCAAAATCACTTACCAATTCTCATCCATAGAATGGGAAGACCACATATACATTTCGCTGTTACGTTAACATTAAACCTATGACAGTGATTCCCTCGTTTCTCCCCGTAAAAAACGAGACTTTTTCCAAACTCCATTACAATTTTGAGCTTGTTGACATTTACAAAGACAAGTCTCAATCTCGAGCCCTGTTGACATTTACAAAAGACAGGTCTCAATACTCGTCGACATTTACAAAAGACGAGTATCACCACCTTTGAGCTTGATGGCTTCTCAACAGTTATGTCATTGCGACCTCTGAACTGGCAGATAGCCAAGTCTCATCTACTATTGAGCTTAATAGCGTCTCAATTGGTTATGTCATTGCGACCTCTGAACCAGCAGACAGCTAAGTCTCAATCTCAAGCCCTGTTGACATTTACAAAAGACAGGTCTCAATACTCGTCGACATTTACAAAAGACGAGTATCACCACCCTTGAGCTTGATGGCTTCTCAACCAGTTATGTCATTGCGACCTCTGAACTGGCAGATAGCCAAGTCTCATCTACTATTGAGCTTAATAGCGTCTCAATTGGTTATGTCATTGCGACCTCTGAACCAGCAGACAGCTAAGTCTCAATCTCGAGCCCTGTTGACATTTACAAAAGACAGGTCTCAATACTCGTCGACATTTACAAAAGATGAGTATCACCACCTTTGAGCTTGATGGCTTCTCAACCAGTTATGTCATTGCGACCTCTGAACTGGCAGATAGCCAAGTCTCATCTACCATGAAGCTTAGTGACGTCTCAATTGGTTATGTCATTGCGACCTCTGAACCAGCGGACTGTTAAGCCTCAATTTTGAAGTCCTGTTGACATTTACAAAAGACAGGACTCACCAATGTTTGCCGACATTTACAAAAGGCAAGCATTTCCACTCCGGCCCCGCAAAGGGCTAACCTCGAGACTGGCAACGTCTCAATCGGTTATTGCGACTTCTGAACCAACAGACAGTCATGTCTCATTATCCAAGCAAATGAAGATGACATTCTCAAGCAAGATCAAGATCGGAGACTCGGCAAAAGAAAAGAAAAAAAGAAAAAGGGATGTCCATTAATGTCAAAAAGATGGGTACATGGAGGAACATATACAATGGCCTACAGGCGTACATGATAGGATCGAATTCGATCTCCGAGTGAAGCCAACCTCCCCCTCCTGTCATCAGCAGCTTGAGCCAGCGCCTGTGACCTCAGCTCAGCCTCATTGAGCTCCGCCGTCTGAGCCAAACGAGCCTCGACCTCCGCCAGAGCTGCCCTCTGTGATGATTCTTGCAGCGCCAGTTCTTCATTCTGAGCTCTGAGCCGTTCAAGCCGCGCAGTTTCTTCGAGACGCACCGGTACTGTCTTGGATAGGAGGAGATTTGCTCTCCTAATCATCTCCTCGGCCCTCCCAATCTTGTCTTCAGTGTCAAGAAGAGCACTAGAGGAAGCGTCAATCGCACTTCCAACCTCTCCCTGCCTTGCTCCCAAGGATTCCAAGTCAGAGGAAATAGCCTTAGCGGCCTCTTGAGCAGCAAGCCGGGCCTCGTGCCTTTGGGCAACAAGATGTGCGAGCCGCTCATCAGCTAAAGACCCCGGGTCCGAAAGATGCAGACGGCGCCACTCTCCTACATCCTTCTCAAGGTCGTCCACCAAGAGTTCCAAAGCAGTGGCTTGGTGATACCCCTCAAAGTCCCGAATGCATTCAATGCCACGGGAGAGGACCGCCTTCAACTTCGAGAATGGCACAGGCGAGCCCTTCAAGACTAGACCGATAGTGTGCTCCAAACTATTATAGAAGCTATCGACTAGATTACCTATGAAGTCATTCTCAGCTTCATCAATCTTTGGTGGAGAGGCAACCTCGGAGTAGCCTACCAGCCCGGTCGATACTGCCGCAGAAAAAGCGGCGGAAGCACTCACAGCAGCAGGGCAAGCCGGGGCGATTTTGGCGAATCCCTCATCGAGACCAGAACGCCAGCCACCGCGGAAGAAGGACTAGCAACCACCTCCTGAGCAGCAGGCTCAATCACCAGGGTTGGAGAAGAAGGGCTTGTGATCACCCTCAGCTCCGCACTTGGCAAAGCTGCCGATACCTCACTCGGAAGTAAGGACGCCCCAGGGACGGCCGCCTCCGCAACCTCCGGTCTGTCAGCCTCCTTAGGCTGATAAAGGGGCAAATCGCCATACAGGGCGTCCAACACGGCAGCATCCGCCGCGGTCGAAGCGCCGAACTCACCCTCGGACCTCTCAAGGGAATTCTCCGGCTCCTTCAAAGCTGATGGATCTTGAGGCTGAGCATCTGCAACAAGGCCATGATCAGGAAGAAGATACAGTAAACAGAAGAGGAGACCAAGAGGTCATCATCATACCTAAGGCTGAGGTTGCCTCAAACATGTCATCACCCGTATCAGCCTCCAGGCGCTCCATCGGGAAGTTCTTGCCAGAGTCAGCACGAATAGCCGGCCCGCTTCCGCTTGCCAAATATCCGCTGGACCACCCGATAGAGCTCGATACCACTGGGCTTCCTTTCGAAGTCCCAGCACCCGAGGGTCCAATGCCAGCCGCATCACCTCCGGACTCTTCCGAGTGGGCGAAAGAACCAGTGGCAGTCCCATAAGCAAATAGGGGATCATAGAGTTCCCCTTGCTCTCCAATCACCCCGGCTCCTGCAACATGAAGCAAATAATGAATTATTTGAGAATACACCAAAGGCACAGGTAGAGCCAATCTTACCGGTAGTCGGTTCGGCAACCGACAGCTCAGCGCCTAATGTAGCAGCAGGAGAGAATGCCGTAGAGGGACGATCCTCTACCACAATTGTAGGAGCCAGGCGACGAGGCTTTTTCGCCAGCGAATTCCTACGGGACCCACTCCCCCGCTTCCTCTTGAAGTGGACCTCAGAGTCCCCTTCTTCCATTTCTTCTACACGATGTGGGGAGGATGTCCCCACCACGCCAGAGCCAGCCGCATGGGCATCAGCTTCCATCCCCGCTTCGAAGCAAGGACTGCCTGCATCAGAGGCCTCGCTGTCCTCCACAGCAATGAACTCCTCTAAGCCAGGGACGCGGACCCGCTTTCCTTCTTCTCTCTCAGAGGCCTTCCGCCTCATCCGATGAGAAATCAACCTCACACCCGAACGATTAACATTGAACCCAGGAGGTGTGGAGTTCGAAGCCGCATACCATCGGCAGAAGCATAAGGTTGTCCGAAGGCCGGGTTCCCTCAACGGCGTGCGTAGCCACGCCCCAGTGCCAACCGCGGTAAAGAACCGCCAAGCACGAGCCCTGTAATACCCCGTTCCCGGAATACGTACTTAGTTGCGTATTCAGATTTTCGATCGTATTTTTTTCGATTTGTTTTCCTGTATTTAATCTGTATTATGAATTCCTTGTATGATTGTTTTATCTTGGATGTGGATTCGTGGACTCGGAGTCAGCCCTAGTCTGAACCGAAGGCCCGATCATAATATATTCTTCGATTTAGTCTTTCTGGTGTGTAGAATTGACCGATTTCGATTTCAAATATTATTTTCCAATATATTAGATTTTCTGTGATTTTCTGGATTTTTCTTGGATTAAATTGAATTTCTTCAAACCGGAGTCGGCCAGTGCTGCTGATCGATTCCTGGATTTTTAATTCTCAAACTGTTTGGAATTTCATGATGGTCCTTTAGGCATTATTCCTTAGAATCCTATTTTCTACTTACATTCTTTTTCTGAGGATTTTACGATTTTATGAAAATTCCATCGGAGTCGGTAGGTAACTGATTCCGGGATTTTTAGTTTTAAAACTATAAAGTATTTCTGAAAAAGGATTTCACTATGAGTCTTCATATATTATTATTGATTTTTGGGTAAATTTGCGAGTCGTTCCGAGATACTTGAATTTCGGGCGATTCCGGTATTTTCCGAACTGTTTTCCGCATCCTCGATTCGAACCCGGGATTCTGTATTTTCAACAGCTTTATTCTGAGCCCAAGAGAAAATATCTTCTCTTATTAAATTCTTTTTCCTTTTCCTTATTTCTTTCCTTCTTCCCCAAGTCACAAGAATTCCTCTTTTCCAATTTTCCAATTTTCAATTTCCCACTTTTCCAAAATCCCACTTTCTCTAAAATTCCACACACTTCCACCTCTCTTTCTCTCTCTTCCATGGCCGGCCAAGTGGCCATAGTAGGGACACCTTCCCCCCTCTCTTGGCAAGCCATGATTGGTCAAGTGACACCTCATGCTTCCCCATTTACACAAAACCCCCTCTCTTCCATCTCAATTACACCTCCTTCACAAATCACAAATCATATATAAACTTTCCATTACATTTCCTTTCTCTTTTTCTTCACTTCCACAAAGAAATCCCCTTCTCCAAAATCCTCCTTCATCTCAACATCCACCACCAACCTCAAGGGCATCATCTAGGTCATCATCTCCACCTCAAGCATCAACAAGATCTTCATCTTCAACCTCAATCAAGCTACTTCCTTTGGATTGAGGCCATCATCTCCACCCTGGGATCTTTTCAAGACTGCAAAGCTTCACCTAACCAATCCTTGTGAGTATTTTTACTCACCAAGACTTGTTTCATTCCTAAGCATACTTGTATCTCCATATCTTGTGTTCATATGTCATAAAAATCCTATTTTTAGACCCTCAAACACAACCAGCAAATTCTGTTCTGTACACTGTTTTTTCCCACTGTTAGTCGACTTGACCTAGAACCTAGTCGACTAGAAACCCTTAGCTGAAACGTAGCCTTTTCTGACTTCACAGTTTTAGTCGACTAGTCCCTATTACCAGTCGACTAGATATCCCTAGTCGACTACTAGAATTCCTCTAGTCGACTCCTGAAATAAACTCAACTCTCTGTATCTCAAACTTAGTCGACTTAAGTATCCATTAGTCGACTTGTAGTTCCCTGTTAGTCGACTATCCTTTTTGCCTAGTCGACTAACTCCTCCTGAAACAGAAACCCAACTCTCTGGAACACATTATTAGTCGACCACCCTATTTTCCTAGTCGACTAACCCTTCTATTAGTCGACTACTATTCCAACCTAGTCGACTAACTTATAGCTGTCTGGTATTGTGATTTCCTTCTTGACTATGTATCTTACCCTTGATACATGTACTATATATTATTCCTACTTATACTTCATGGCTTGTACTTTATGATCTATTTATTGGTGTATATCATCTCTTGTCACTTCATATTCCCAGGTTTAGGTATTGCCATGCAACTGCTTGTTTCATTCTTATACTTGTACCTTGCCGTGATATTATTGCTTCTTTATTTTATACCATGCGTGGCAGACCCTTCGAGGTCGTTGAACCCTGTTTGCTTCTATGTTTCCCCTTGCCTTGCTATGATCCAGACACGTCAGTACATGTTTTCCTTTAACACATGTATACCACCTGACATGCCACCACTTTACTAGACCTCTTGTTATGTCTTGACTGACCCGGCCTATTATCAATCTATTGTTATGTTTTATTGCTTGTGATATATCACCACCTTGTCATGCTATCCTTTAAAACCAAGCATGATACACTGGACCTTATGATTATCTTGTTTACGGGAACCCTGCCTTATTTTATGGAACTAAGTGCCACACCATACTCGGTGGGGGCCACCTCTAGAATCCACTCCCTCGGAACAAAGTGCCACACGGAACAAAGTGCCACACCACACGGTGGGGGCCACCCCTTGAATCTGTGGGGGCCACCTCTTGAATCTATAGGGCTATTACTGTTATGACTGTTTATTCCCGTAACCTGATAATCTTAATAAGCTACAACTTGTATGGGTATGGGAGGAAGTGATGGATGCCGGAATGATATCTTGCTTATAGTATGGGAATATGACATATATTGGCGGTACTGTTATGATTACTGTTAAGATTACTGTTAGGGGGACTTTGGGCCTCCAAAAACTGGTCCCAGGTGTATGGGAACTACTATAAGAAGCTATATCAGTTCTCCATCATCTTCCGATAACAACCCTCGACTTTCTTATATATGGATGTATGTGGGTTGGGATCGATACCGAGACACATACCTAGATATATGGGTTAGACGAGTTATAATAATGATTGATAACCGTTATGGATCTTATTATGATTCTTGATATTCCAGTCATGATTCCAGTTATGTTTCCAGTTGTGATACTTATTATGATTCCCGTTATTCCAGTTATGTTTCTAGTTATGAGTCTTAGTATTCTTGTTATGTATTCCTGTTTGACTTTCATATGATTTGCAACTCTGATTCTATACGCTTGGATTTCTGTGGCATGAGATAAAGGTATATAGATGAGGGTTTCCTTGTTTGGATTATTCCTTCGATGTATTAGTCTCATGGGACCGTGACTTAAGCGTATACAATCAATCTTGCTTATAATCAGTTTTAACCTGGATTTCCTGTTTTATGATTCACTTGTTCATATCTGCCTTACTTGTGTTCTAACCTTTCTACTCTTGTCACTTAGCCATTTGGCTGTAGCCTGTTCATTATTGGGAGGTCCTGACTCCCTTAGATTTGTATGTTCAGGTTGAAGCTTGGATCGAAGTGGAGCTGTCCACAGTAGATCGAGCTTTCTTTTGTGAGCAGGCAGACTAGCTCTACTTCCTTCGTGCCAGACTCCTTTTGACTCACGGGATCTTCATCCTACTCGTGAGCATTTTGTATCTTTATTGTACATTTTACTTTTGGACTTGTTGTGATAAAAGACACATGTGATGTGTATATGTTTATCATACACTGTGATGACTTGTATATGTACCTTTTATGTTGGCATGTATATGTATACCACGCTTTGTGTTGTACTATGATCCCTTGCTTGTACTTTTATGCTTAGCGTATATACGTGGGGCACTTTCTGACCTACGTATATACGTTGCAGTGACGTCCCCGTATCCGTGGAATCGGGGCGTTACAGGTTGGTATCAGAGCTTAGGCTCTCCCACCTATAGTACAATCAAGCGGCAAATTCTAGTAATTTTCTAATGCCAACTACAATGTACAAAGTCATCTAGTCCTTCTTGATTATCTAGTTCTTCTTGGTTCCTTCCTTCATATCCTGAAATCCTTCCATTTTTCCATCACTTTCCAGTCATTCTTCATCAACTAGGCATGGATAGAAGATCGGGTCGTAGCAACTCTGGACCAGCATCGAATGGAGCAGCGGGAGAGAATGTGGATATATTGAGGGTTATCCAGATGATGATGGAGAACCAGCAGCAGCAGACAGAACTTCTCCGGCAAGAGTTAGCAACACCTAAAGGACAAAGGCCGGGGAATATATCAGATTTCAGACGGCTGCAGCCAGCTATATTCACGGGTGAAGAGAAACCCTTGGATGCTGAGCAATGGTTGACCGACACATCAGACTTGTTGAATGCAGCTCGTGTCCCAGAGGAAAACAAGTGGAAGTTGCCAAGGTTCAATTGAAGGATATAGCCAGAACTTGGTGGCTAGCTGAGGAGGCAAGACTGGAGAAGCCTGTCACTTGGGACACGTTCTCCAAGAGTTTCTACAGCAGATTCTTCCCTGTCACAGCTCAGAAAGACATGGAGGAGCAGTTCATCAGACTTCAGCAAGGGAGAAGTCCGTGGATGAGTATGCCGCGGAATTTCTCAGACTTAGCCGCTTTGCTCCGTACATGGTAACTGATGAGGAGAAGCGGGCAAGCAGATTTCAGCAGATCCTACAAATGGACATACAAGTATTCTTGATGCCCCAGCAGTTGAAGACTTATTCTGAAGTCCTTACCATAGCTCGGGAAGTGGAGCGTGGACTAGAGAAGAAGAAAGCAAACCAGATGGGGAACCAGGCCAAGAAGAGGCCTTTTGAGTTGATGGATGAGGAGGATGCAGATAGGGCAACCCATGGCCCGATGATGAAGAGACCATTCCAACCTCCTCTGTCTCAGATTGTATGCAACTTCTGCCACAGGCCCGGACATTATAAGAGGGATTGTCGAGTGGCCAATGGATTATGTTTGGCATGTGGGAAAGGGGGTCATACGCTCAGGGATTGCCAGTTCAGAAAGTTTTGACATGCGGCACCAGTCAGACCAGCTCTTCCAGCTCCAGCACATCTAGCCCCAGCATTTCCAGCACCGCCACTGAGGAGGAACCCTGAACCTGTTGATCGAAGAGTTCCATTCCCACCCCAACGGTATGATCATCAGCAGAGGGGAATGAGGCCTAGAACAGATCAGGGTAGAGGCCAAGGTTACATCATGGCAGCAGAGGCATCGGATGACGCAGCAGAGTGTGAAGACCAGTATCCAGATCAGGAGCCTTAGGGATATCATGGTAACCACTACCCCAGATCTTGTATTTGAGTTGGTTATCGTTCTAAATATTTCTCTTATCATTCTTTCATTGTCCATCCTAATCCTTCCTGTATTCATCTTATTCCCTGTTTTGGTTTTATGAGCCCTTTATTCCAGCCTTTGTCCCCTTTGTGTTCATTTCACCCTTAATGAAATTGCGAGGACGCAATTTTTGTAAGTGGGTGGATTGTAATACCCCGTTCCCGGAATACGTACTTAGTTGCGTATTCAGATTTTCGATCGTATTTTTTTCGATTTGTTTTCCTGTATTTAATCTGTATTATGAATTCCTTGTATGATTGTTTTATCTTGGATGTGGATTCGTGGACTCGGAGTCAGCCCTAGTCTGAACCGAAGGCCCGATCATAATATATTCTTCGATTTAGTCTTTCTGGTGTGTAGAATTGACCGATTTCGGTTTCAAATATTATTTTCCAATATATTAGATTTTCTGTGATTTTCTGGATTTTTCTTGGATTAAATTGAATTTCTTCAAAACCGGAGTCGGCCAGTGCCGCTGACCGATTCCTGGATTTTTAATTCTCAAACTGTTTGGAATTTCATGATGGTCCTTTAGGCATTATTCCTTAGAATCCTATTTTCTACTTACATTCTTTTTCTGAGGATTTTACGATTTTATGAAAATTCCATCGGAGTCGGTAGGTAACTGATTCCGGGATTTTTAGTTTTAAAACTATAAAGTATTTCTGAAAAAGGATTTCACTATGAGTCTTCATATATTATTATTGATTTTTGGGTAAATTTGCGAGTCGTTCCGAGATACTTGAATTTCGGGCGATTCCGGTATTTTCCGAACTGTTTTCCGCATCCTCGATTCGAACCCGGGATTCTGTATTTTCAACAGCTTTATTCTGAGCCCAAGAGAAAATATCTTCTCTTATTAAATTCTTTTTCCTTTTCCTTATTTCTTTCCTTCTTCCCCAAGCCACAAGAATTCCTCTTTTCCAATTTTCCAATTTTTCAATTTCCCACTTTTCCAAAATCCCACTTTCTCTAAAATTCCACACACTTCCACCTCTCTTTCTCTCTCTTCCATGGCCGGCCAAGTGGCCATAGTAGGGACACCTTCCCCCTCTCTTGGCAAGCCATGATTGGTCAAGTGACACCTCATGCTTCCCCATTTACACAAACCCCCTCTCTTCCATCTCAATTACACCTCCTTCACAAATCACAAATCATATATAAACTTTCCATTACATTTCCTTTCTCTTTTTCTTCACTTCCACAAAGAAATCCCCTTCTCCAAAATCCTCCTTCATCTCAACATCCACCACCAACCTCAAGGGCATCATCTAGGTCATCATCTCCACCTCAAGCATCAACAAGATCTTCATCTTCAACCTCAATCAAGCTACTTCCTTTGGATTGAGGCCATCATCTCCACCCTGGGATCTTTTCAAGACTGCAAAGCTTCACCTAACCAATCCTTGTGAGTATTTTTACTCACCAAGACTTGTTTCATTCCTGAGCATACTTGTATCTCCATATCTTGTGTTCATATGTCAAAAATCCTATTTTTAGACCCTCAAACACAACCAGCAAATTGTTCTGTACACTGTTTTTCCCCACTGTTAGTCGACTTGACCTAGAACCTAGTCGACTAGAAACCCTTAGCTGAAACGTAGCCTTTTCTGACTTCACAGTTTTAGTCGACTAGTCCCTATTACCAGTCGACTAGATATCCCTAGTCGACTACTAGAATTCCTCTAGTCGACTCCTGAAATAAACTCAACTCTCTGTATCTCAAACTTAGTCGACTTAAGTATCCATTAGTCGACTTGTAGTTCCCTGTTAGTCGACTATCCTTTTTGCCTAGTCGACTAACTCCTCCTGAAACAGAAACCCAAACTCTCTGGAAACATTATTAGTCGACCACCCTATTTTCCTAGTCGACTAACCCTTCTATTAGTCGACTACTATTCCAACCTAGTCGACTAACTTATAGCTGTCTGGTATTGTGATTTCCTTCTTGACTATGTATCTTACCCTTGATACATGTACTATATATTATTCCTACTTATACTTCATGGCTTGTACTTTATGATCTATTTATTGGTGTATATCATCTCTTGTCACTTCATATTCCCAGGTTTAGGTATTGCCATGCAACTGCTTGTTTCATTCTTATACTTGTACCTTGTCGTGATATTATTGCTTCTTTATTTTATACCATGCGTGGCAGACCCTTCGAGGTCGTTGAACCCTGTTTGCTTCTATGTTTCCCCTTGCCTTGCTATGATCCAGACACGTCAGTACATGTTTTCCTTTAACACATGTATACCACCTGACATGCCACCACTTTACTAGACCTCTTGTTATGTCTTGACTGACCCGGCCTATTATCAATCTATTGTTATGTTTTATTGCTTGTGATATATCACCACCTTGTCATGCTATCCTTTAAAACCAAGCATGATACACTGGACCTTATGATTATCTTGTTTACGGGAACCCTGCCTTATTTTATGGAACTAAGTGCCACACCATACTCGGTGGGGGCCACCTCTAGAATCCACTCCCTCGGAACAAAGTGCCACACGGAACAAAAGTGCCACACCACACGGTGGGGGCCACCCCTTGAATCTGTGGGGGCCACCTCTTGAATCTGTAGGGCTATTACTGTTATGACTGTTTATTCCCGTAACCTGATAATCTTAATAAGCTACAACTTGTATGGGTATGGGAGGAAGTGATGGATGCCGGAATGATATCTTGCTTATAGTATGGGAATATGACATATATTGGCGGTACTGTTATGATTACTGTTAAGATTACTGTTAGGGGGACTTTGGGCCTCCAAAAACTGGTCCCAGGTGTATGGGAACTACTATAAGAAGCTATATCAGTTCTCCATCATCTTCCGATAACAACCCTCGACTTTCTTATATATGGATGTATGTGGGTTGGGATCGATACCGAGACACATACCTAGATATATGGGTTAGACGAGTTATAATAATGATTGATAACCGTTATGGATCTTATTATGATTCTTGATATTCCAGTCATGATTCCAGTTATGTTTCCAGTTGTGATACTTATTATGATTCCCGTTATTCCAGTTATGTTTCTAGTTATGAGTCTTAGTATTCTTGTTATATTCCTGTTTGACTTTCATATGATTTGCAACTCTGATTCTATACGCTTGGATTTCTGTGGCATGAGATAAAGGTATATAGATGAGGGTTTTCTTGTTTGGATTATTCCTTCGATGTATTAGTCTCATGGGACCGTGACTAAGCGTATACAATCAATCTTGCTTATAATCAGTTTTAACCTGGATTTCCTGTTTTATGATTCACTTGTTCATATCTGCCTTACTTGTGTTCTAACCTTTCTACTCTTGTCACTTAGCCATTTGGCTGTAGCCTGTTCATTATTGGGAGGTCCTGACTCCCTTGGATTTGTATGTTCAGGTTGAAGCTTGGATCGAAGTGGAGCTGTCCACAGTAGATCGAGCTTTCTCTTTGTGAGCAGGCAGACTAGCTCTACTTCCTTCGTGCCAGACTCCTTTTGACTCACGGGATCTTCATCCTACTCGTGAGCATTTTGTATCTTTATTGTACATTTTACTTTGGACTTGTTGTGATAAAAGACACATGTGATGTGTATATGTTTATCATACACTGTGATGACTTGTATATGTACCTTTTATGTTGGCATGTATATGTATACCACGCTTTGTGTTGTACTATGATCCCTTGCTTGTACTTTTATGCTTAGCGTATATACGTGGGGGCACTTTCTGACCTACGTATATACGTTGCAGTGACGTCCCCGTATCCGTGGAATCGGGGCGTTACAGGTTGGTATCAGAGCTTAGGCTCTCCCACCTATAGTACAATCAAGCGGCAAATTCTAGTAATTTGCTAATGCCAACTACAATGTACAAAGTCATCTAGTCCTTCTTGATTATCTAGTTCTTCTTGGTTCCTTCCTTCATATCCTGAAATCCTTCCATTTTTCCATCACTTTCCAGTCATTCTTCATCAACTAGGCATGGATAGAAGATCGGGTCGTAGCAACTCTGGACCAGCATCGAATGGAGCAGCGGGAGAGAATGTGGATATATTGAGGGTTATCCAGATGATGATGGA